>CAEGAG010032137.1:0-35364 GCA_903067065.1 Brachyrhaphis terrabensis | reverse complement strand
GGGTGGGGTGGGGGGGGGCGGGGGCGGGGGGGAGGGGGGGGGGGGGGGGGGGGGGGGGGGGGGGGGGGGGGGGGGGGGGGGGGCGCGGGAAGCGGTATGGATGAATGAAAAAAAAAAAACAGTTACATAAAAGTGTTTCACTGTAAAGATGGTTTGTACTGTGTTTTGTTGCAACCTGAAGTGTGAAATAGTGGAGTTTGAAAACAAAATATGTGTATAGGTTTATGTCTGGTTGAACGATTTTTTTTTTCTTTTTTGGGGGGGATTTTATTGTAATCCATAGGGACCCCAGAAAATCTTTGGTAACCACTGCTTTAGTGTATCATTTGTAGCAAAGGATGCATCAAAACAGTGTAGTGATAATGTGCATAAGGTGTTTAATAAGAGATTTTCTTAACAGAATTTGAACTGGATGAAGCTAAAATGCCACTTGAGGAGTTTTGGGTAGAGCATATTTACAAACAAATATTTTTATTTTTTTTTAATCTGAAATGCAAAATATATATATGTTTTGTACAGTTTTGACCTAAATACTTCTCAGTTTATGTTGCTGTTTCAATAAATTGCATTTTATTTTCATTTGTGTATTCCAGTAAACTAAATTATTATTTCTGTATTCATCACAACTAATCCAATTAATCATTTCAACCCTAAATATGTTTAACTTTGTAAATTGTTGAGCAATAATAGAAAAACTATGAAGAAGCTGATAAGGGAGACTTACCCATAAATGTCGAGCACACCGATAAATGAGTGTTTCACTGTAGATGCCAGCGCATTGTTAATACTGCTCACGATCCAGCCGAAGAGTCTGACATAAATATGTTTGGCCAGTGCATCCCTTCCATGAACCGCATTCTCTTTGGAAACAGACTTTACAAAGGTTTCCGTGATCGTCTGGAGTTTCCTATGGCATAACCAGTGAGTCATTTCTTCACAAGGAACTCCCATGAGCTCACAGAAGACCATCAGGTGGGCATTATCTGGCTGGGAAGACAGGACGTAAATACCTCTGTAATCTGAACATATGTCTTAGATTGGGAAAAAAAAAGCTAAAAAATGAACTACATAAAAACAGAGTCAAAAATGTTCTGTTATTGGATCAGAAAGAAATCAGTGTTTACCAGGATGCTGCATGCGTCAGATGACTGATCTTTTATATCCACGTTGCTAAGATGAAGAATAGCTGAAAGAATCTGGTAAATTTCCACTTGATCACTTTCACCAATTCCTACAATGTGAGCAAAAAAACAACTGTGTCAAGTACCGTATTTTCCGGACTATAAGTCGCACCGGAGTATAAGTCGCACCCTCGGCCAAACTATTAAAAAAACTGCGATTTATAGTCCGGAAAATACGGTAATCTAAATCGAAGTCATGCATCTACAAAAAATGAAGAGCCCACTGCACTAAACCCCATTGAAAACCTCATGGTTCTTCTACCAAATATTGATTTCTGACTTAAAAGATTAGTACTGCTATTTCTAAATGAACATAAACTTGTTTTCTTTGTATTATTTGAAGTCTGAATGCACTGCATCTTTTGTTATTTTGACCATTTCTCATTTTCTGCAAATAAATACTAAATTTGTGCTTGGATTTTCAGAGACATGTGGTCCGTAGTTAATAGAATAAAAGAACAATGTTCATTTTACTAAAACATATACCTATAGTAAGTAAAATCAGAGAAACTGATCATTTTAAGTGGTCTCTTAATGTTTTCCAGAGATGTACATATTTATAAATGCATTAAAATACTGACCTAATAGTGAGAACGCCCTCCTGGTGTTGCACATCTCTTTGGCATCATCGACTCCATCGATGACTGGACTCTGACCCTGGTTAGTGCAGCAGAAGTCATCTGCACAGCCTTTAAAAAAACAAGTGAGATAATTCTACTTTTATTATTATTGGCCATATTATATTCCAAAAATGCTAAAAAATTATATTTTATGGCCTCAGACCTAATTTGAAGGCCTTAAACTCAGACAGATGTGAAGAGGCACATAGCTGGTAAAAAACATGGTAGTTTCTTTCTCCGTGAGCCTACAAGAAATGCAAAAAGATGGAGAGTGAGGCACATTTTTACCTCATTTTGTCATCTTATTACCATAAACTTTGGTGTTTTCTATTAGGAGTTAATCTGATAAACCAAACAGTAAAGCTGAATTGGAAAATCGTGCATTTGTGGTGTTAGTTTACATTTGTCACAATCAAAATTAAAAATGATCCATAATTGTGAGCAACTTGGCGTTGATCTAATATATAAAATCACATACAGATACAATAAAGTTCTAATTTTAAAAATGTAAGGTTGAAACAATTAGTCAGATTAATCGTGATAATCAATTACTGAAGTGATCAACTAAATTAGTAATCGATTAATTAACTGGAGTACGCAGACTCAAAAAGGCCAACTGCTGAAAGAACATACTCAAAGCAGTAATTAATTCAAAACTCTACATAAAATACATACATATTTCATTTATATTAAAAAGTGATATAGCCTGAACTAAATGAATGCTATACATCTGAATATTAGGCAATTATTTGTTTATTTGCATCTTTTATTTCTAGTATTGCAAAAAAAGACTGAAACGTGCAGAATGTGGCCATCTTTGTTATCTGATTAATCAATTAATCATCAGAATAAATCAATAACAAAATTATTGTTAGTTGCAGCCCTATTCTAAGTTAATGCTCAAGTAGCAGGAATACACACTGTCCACATCCATGAAGATTTACCTGAAACACCACTCTGGACTTTTCCAGTAAGTAGGTCCTCATGTTAGCACCGACTATGCAGAAATCCTTGTTAAATCCGATCTCAATGTACTTCCCAAAGCGGCTGCTGTTGTCATTTCTTGTTGTCTTGGCATTCCCAAAGGCCTACAAAACAATAAATATTGTCTGTTAAAACAGAATTTTAACCATGTGTTGTAGATTTTCCTGAAGCAGTAAAATTTGACCTCCATGATTGGATTAGAAGCAAGAACTCTCTTCTCAATGTCGGTCTCCTCCGATGAGCTGCTGACTGTGGCGAAGTAACGCATGGCGTATTTAGCAGAAACCGTTTTGCCTGCACCAGACTCCCCACTGACTATTATGGACTGATTTCTTTGATCTCTGTATAAAAAAAAACACACGAACATTCATAAGCAAAAAAACCTTCAAGAGAGTCAGAGTTAAAGACAAAAAAGATCTCTATAGTGGCTCTAAAATGTAAATCAAAAATACCAAAACCTGGCCATTTGTTTGTATGCTTCCTCAGCTACTGCAAAGATATGCGGGTCCATGTCTCCCATGTTTTGCCCACTGTAGGCGTTGATGATATCAGCTTCATAGATGGGCAGACTCTCATAGGGATTGATGGCAACCAGAACGATTCCTAAAGTGGATCAGAAAATCTAAAAGTTCATTCTTAGATGATACATGGTTCTTTTTCTCTTTACAAATGAAAATCTGGAAACGTAAGCTTGTGACAATAACAAATTATAGTGGAGGATGATTTGTCCCAGAAGTTATCGCAATAAATGATAATATTGTTGCTTTGATATAATTTTTAAGCAATATAATAGTCATGGTTTAATAATGCAAGAACATGTTCTCAAAGATCAATAAACTCTAAATTTGAATGAAAACTTAACCCTGGAACTGGAAGACATTTTAAATATCCAAAACAAACAAACAAACAGAACATCAGAAACAACAAATAAAATGAATAATTAAGTCTCTGTAAAAAAAAAAAAAAAATTGCCTTCAAAAAAAGGGGCTAGTCGAGACCAAAACACAAGACTGAAAACATTTGTCATCCAGTTTTTGATAGAAAGCAAAAAGAGAAAAAATTATAAATCCTGCAAATAGAAATTATTAAGTTTGCTTTAATTTATCATGCGATTAATTGGCATATTGTGACAGTATTTCGGTCCTCCAAGTGAACAACAATAATTTATTTCTTGAGGAAAAGCATTTGACACGGATGAGTTGACAAAAACTTTGACTGCAATTAAAAATCTTACATGAAAACTACAAAACAACATCAGCAAAATGTCTGTTTTGAGTTGGCTACAGTGACCACAACTAAGCCTGTCACAATAATCAATTAATTTCATGATAAATTAAATGAGCTCAATAATTTCCATTCTGATGATTAGCATGTTTTGAAGGGCAACCTTGTTTACAGAGACTGCATAATCCGTTTTATTTATGGTTTCAATTGTTTGTGGTTCTTTGTTTATTGTTTTTGGTTGTGTTTTATTTTGGATATTTAAAATATTTTCCAATTCCAGTGTGGAGAACAGAATTAAAGTTTATTAGTCTTTCAGAGGCCAAAAGGCATTAATTTTCCATTATTAGTTGAAAATGGCCTCAAAACGATAATATTATTGTTTATCGCAATAATTTCTGAGACAATTTATTGTCCAGCAACATTTTTTATCATGACATGATTAATCACAACCTTAACTGAGAGCAACAAATTTATATTTTGTTTAGCTATAAGCAAAATTTCAGTCATATCACATTCTGGTGTTTCAGTCAAGACAATTACTTAATTTGCTTTTTAGATTAAAAAAGACGAAAATACTGAATAACACAAATTCTGCAATCTTATCATCAGTGACATATCCATGTTGTGTTCCTTTAAAAGCAAGCATGCATCATAATAATCAGCTTATGGTACTCTGGATTATGTCAGCGCATACAGTGAGTAAGGCTCCAAAGTCTACGCTGACAGTGATAGTGCAAGTCAAAGGAGATGAAGCTCATTACCACAGTAGGTGTAAATCAGCTTGGAGTCGATAAAGCGCACTTTAAGGTTGTGTAGCACTGCTGGCTCATGGAGGTAACTGAGAGTTGTGAGATCATTTTCTCCCACCAGGATGTTGGGGTTTCTGAGAGGGGGCAGGTTTTTGGTTTTGGGGTCAACATTGTGCTCCACAACCTGAACAAACAAAACAAAAAGAAAAGTGTTAATGACAGGTAATGATGGCATTGAGAATGGGCAAAAATGCAAGCTATTAACTGTCAATCATGCTTCAAATGAACGCTAACAGCAAAGCCTCAGTGCTTGGCCTGTTCATGTTCTCTCAAGATAATATTTGACTTTATTTCCATACCTGATGTGCATGCCCAAACTCGACATAATGCCTTCAGGTAGCAGCAATGCTGGAGAAAAACTTAGTTTGAGAAAGCTCACTTATTCTGAAACCATGCACACACGGTTTAACTTGTAAATAGCACCACAGGGTGTTTGTTTTGCCTGACGATGAGAAATACTCCCAACAGCCAAGCTGTCATGAATAATCCATCATAGCATGTAATTTCACTAGGCTCTGCTTCCAGCGTTGTGCAAAAGAAATATGCGCTTGGTGTTTCGAGAACATCCTAAACCAATTTTTATCTCAGTCTTTCTGGGCGTGTCTCTGTGTGGTTATAGGATCTTTTTTTGTTTGCTTGTTTTGGGGGGGTTTTGGCTGTCTTACCGTGCCATCCTCCAGTTGTAGAGACAGAGTCAGGTCACCAGGAGTGTAGTCTTTGAGAAGTTCAGCAGATTTCCACACTTCTGCTGCATCTGGGAGCCAAACATGGGTATTCTGGATTTTTTATTTTATTTTTTTTAAAGAGAGAGAGACAGACAGAAAAAGAAACGGGTCAGAGAAGTCCAACCTCTGCTCTTACAGTAACACAGCTGGCTGGAAAAACTTCATCAGCGGCAGCAGTGGTAGGTAACTGGCAGCGGACATGCGCATAACGTGGATGGATAAGAGGCGGTTTATGTGGCAGAGTAGCAAAAAAAAAGTGCTATATAATTACCCTGACTCACTAAAAAGAGATTCGACAGGCACTAGAAAGTTACTAATGACAATTTTATTATAACAAGCTAACAAAGGTGGGTAGAGAAAAACCGTTGAGTGACTCGTTATCAGGCGCTGCCTACCTTGGAGTAAAGTTCAAAAGCTGCCATGTCTTTAAGCTTGTTTAGAAAGACTCCGGAGACATTTTCCGCCCGCTCGGAAGGGGATAAAACATTTCGTTAACTCTTACGGACAGAAATGCCGACGTCCCCAGGTCTATCCTCCTCCAGCTCTCACTCCACTCTGCCGACTAGAGGATTCACCTCCTCCGACAGCTGTCACTCAGCTGCGCATGCCCCGACACGGGTTCACAACGTGTGTCAACCGCGCCCTCTAGCGGTAAAAATACTAAAGCTGTTCTAATGTATGGAAAGCCAGAACTGCCAAAATTACTTGACTAATTTGAACCCTACTTCTTATGTTTGTAATTATTTTATTCCACTCAGGATAACTACAAAAAAGTTAGCATGATTACTAGAATAAGATTTTACACCTGAAAATAGCCTAGAAGCCAGAACTGGGTGATATTTATTTGTTTGAGTAACTTTTAGGGGAAAATGCACTTTTAGCATTAGTTTTACAACACCTTGTTTTTTCTTGAGTATCACCTCTTGAGTATTTTGCTGTTGTTGTTCTAAAATTATATTTAAACTGATGAGGTCTTTCTGCCATTACTTATTGCCATTTCTGTCAACAAGCTAAACATTGAACGGAGGTACTCTGAATTAAAAGGGTTTTTTCTGCCTCATTTGTTACTTTGTAATCATGTTTTTGTTTTATCTTAGTCTTTAAAATACTGTACCAAAATGTATACATTGAATTATATATTTCTGATGATATCACTTGCTCAGTGTTTATGTAGCCACTTTACTCCTGAGAATTTTTTTTGGATGGCTTCTTCTTACTTTCACCTGAGTACAAATATATTGCAGCAGTGCTGGTTGTATGTGGAAAGTAGATAACTATTATTTCATAGTTCATCTTGTTGACTCTAGGAAGTGTGCTGTTTGCCATAATTTTCTATAACCATGCCTGGGTTGAAGCTGATGTCATCTGTGCCTACATCGGGCAAAACAAAGGGGGATTTGGATGCTTGGATCTTTGATTCAAGGTAAATACCAAACGTATCATGAACCCAAAACTTGCACTCAAGTAAGAATACAACCAGTTGAATAAGTGAAATGTGGGTCATGGAGGAGTTTAGACATTCACACATATTTATACCAACAGGAACTGACTTACAGCTTTCTGTGAACAGGCAGAGTAGTTTTGTAATTGTAGTTCTGTAGTTTTGAGATGTAATGACTTCCTGAAGGTGGAGCTTAAGAAAGAGCAGGAATTTTTAAAGAGACAGAGACCCAATTTCAAGGTGTTAAATTATGAGGTAACATTTCTTTTAAGTCATATTTGATATACCATTTTTATAACAACTGACGTTAACATAGTTACTTTATTGTGCTATAAAAGGGCACTATGTGCCTGGAAAACACATAATACTGTTCCTTTGAGGGGGTTTTTTGGGACCAACATTCATATGTATGAAGTCAAAATTCAAGCAGCTTTCAAACAAGAAAGCCATGTTGTGTTTTTTAAATCCAAAAGTATTGCATGCATTTGTGTTCATTCCTCATTAAGAGCCACCTTTCTTTAGAGTTGTGTTTTTACCAACATTTCACATCTAAATGGTGAGAATTTTTCAAAAATAGCTCAAGTTCAGTCATACTGGATGGCCAGCTTCCTCATCTCTGCTGAGCAGCATCCTCACAGCATGGTGCAGCAACCAAAACCATGCTTACTAGTGGGAATGGTGGTTTTGAGCCATCAACTTGCATGACTGGCAAAAAGTTACATTTTACTCTCAGTTGACTAGCGCACTGTCCATATGTTTGCCACATCAGAAATTAATTTATCTTAATCTAAACATACTCACCAATCTTCTATAAATGCCAAAGTTGGTCAAAGTACAACCAACAAAAGCTATGAACTGGTATTTTTCAATGCAGATGCAAGACATACTTGCTTTTTCCAGTTTTATTGCAGTATCTGCATTACATTTCTAGAGTGAACGACACTAAAACTATCAGAAATATGGTTGTAGATCTGTTTGTTGGAAATCTATGTGCTTTTATTTATTTTAGTCTTACATCATACCAAAAAAAATCTTTTGCTAAATTTTATATTTAAAAATAAAGATAAATGTTGGTTCTTTAAAAAAAAACATTTCTGACATATGTTGAGGTTGCAAATGTCAACATATTTGGCTGGCCTGAGAGTGAAACTGACTCAAATACAGTTGTGCATGTATAATTCTGCATTATATCAAGTATAACTGCTTTCATATATGGAAATGAGAATTTTTATAATTTCTTTAAAATTAAATACTGTCCAAGTTACAAAATTCCTTTCTTTGCTGCACAGAAAAGATTAAGCTAAAATAAGTCCAGAACTCAAGTGAAGGTAAGATATTATGCAAAACTATTTTATTTACAAAACAAATGGCACAGCATATCAGCACAGTAAACATACATGCACACTCCAGACATGAACAGGGAATTTCTTCCCATGTGATCCAAAGTGAATCCAGTCAAAAGGCGCGCGACAGCCAAGACTTACAACCAAGATTCTCACTGAGGGAGCAAATATTGCTCAAGAGGAACGACTGTTCGTTACTTTAAGGCCATATTTCAGAGGTCAGGATGAGGTGGAGTCCAGCAGCATGTCATCGTAAATTAATGGCATAAACATTAGTTTAACGCAAATGAATACAAGCTAGTCAGCTGCACTTTAAATAGAGCCATAGACCTAAAATGGTACATAAGATTTAAAGAGAAAATATAAAGCCCTGATGTTACTATTTAAACTGATTAACATTAGAAGCAGATATCTTTAAATTACACATGTATTTCTCACATACATCTATGCAGACTGACTTTTTCTTATTTTTTTAAACCGTAGTGCTATTTTTTCTTCGTTATAAACAGCCAGATCTTACTAGATTAATTTGCAGTCATGTAAAGATAACCTCTGCAGGAACCGTTAAGCACTTTACATGGAAGCATGTTATCCTTTAAATGCAAAATTCAAAGCTAAACCAGACTATTAGTTTTTTTGTGTGTGCTCAAAAGACAGTAAGTACTGGTTAAAGATCGTCAACATGTTTAGTAACCCTTTTGGACTTCTGACAGCTGTCAACTGTTCATTTGGCTAATTTATGCAAATAGTTCTAAGACAATACATACATAGGCAAAACAAAAAAAGAGAAAATGGACTAAAAACAGCAGGTAGATATAATGTGGGTGATGGAATGGTAGCAAATGAGTAAAATGTATCAAACAGCCAGTTTGCTGGCCACGATGGAGGTCTTTCTCTGAGGAAGGTCCTGAGGGGTTGGAATGTGATCCCCGGTGATCTCAGTCTTCTCCGTCGGAGCCGATGGCAGCTGCTTGTTCTTCATCTTGGCCTTGGCCATGTTGTAGTCCCCAGAGTCAAAATACTTTGGCTGAACAAAAAAGAAAACAAAGTAAAAAGGCTGAAACCCATTTCTTAGGACTATCACAAACCCTTCGATTTCCCGCTTTCTGTTTCTTGGCACTTATTGCAGGTTTTGGTAAGAGTTACTCATTGAGAAAATGGGACATATACAGCTCTGGAAAAAAATTAAGAGACCATTTAAAATGATCAGTTTCTCTGATTTTACTTTTTATTGGTATATGTTTATGTAAAATGAACATTATTGTTTTATTCTTTGTGCTTGGAATTTTGGAGAAATTCCAAGCACAAATGTAGTACGGTATTTATTTGCAGAAAATTAGAAATGATCAAAATAATGAAAAAGATGCAGTGCTTTCAGACGTCAAATAATGCAAAGAAAACAAGTTCATATTCATTTAGAAACAATAATACGAATGTTTTAACTCAGGAAGAGTTCAGGAATCAATATTTGGTGGAATAACCAGGAGGTTTTCAGCAGGGTTCAGTGCAGTTTGCTCTTAGTTTTTTCCAGAGCTGTACATACATGCTGCGTTCCAGTTACCTGGGAAATGGGAACACTGAGGTGGATCTGACATAAAACCCAAAGTAACAACGTTCTAGTTGTTTCTAGTCAGAATCCATAAACATTGTTTGTAATAGCTCTTACAAACATCAAGTTATACTTTACATTCCATAAGCAAACATTTTTAATTTGTTCAGTTTAAAATTGCCTATGCTAGACCTAACATTGATTTTAGACACATTCTTACATGTGTATACTGAATTCCTCCACATTTTACTACTGTTGATGGGAGGAGCGGCCATATTGAAACACAAAGCCTGCCTTCGACCCAGTCCCAAAGCTCAGTGCGCACCCTTCACCCCTCTGAAGTGTGGATTCAGTCAAGTGCACATAAGGATTCGAATGCACAGGTGTACAACCGCGCAAAAATGTGAGAATTGGGACAGTTACGCCCCTGTGTCGTAACTTCAACAGTGACCAGTCCTGCCAGTGTCGGGACTGGTCACTGTTTAGGCCAAGGGTGCTCAAGTTCAGTCCTGGAGAGCTACCGTCCTGCAACTTTTAGATGCAGCCTTACTCCCAACAGACGGGGATCAGCTCTGAACAGGCCTGGTAACGAGCCATTCATTTGATTCAGGTGTGTTGGAGCAGGGGTGCATCTGAAAGTTGCAGGGTGGTAGCTCTCGAGGACTGGACTTGAGCACCCCTGGTAGGCATTTGTGCTAAAAATACAACTACAACAAAACAAATTATTTTAAATGTACAGTAAAGATATTTTTGCTTTCCTAAATCATTGTTGGAGATTTGCGCTTGACTTGTTGAATACAGAAAGTTCTATGTAATCACACATGTTCAGTAGAATGAAACAAAAATTTCAATACTTTTGAAAACTGATTTTATTCTTTTTATTTTGCAACAGACAGCTTGTGCAATGAACTTTGCATATTTCTAAGATAGCAAAAAATACACTTTAAAATGTACTAATATTCAATTTAACAGTCTGTAATTTGACTAATTAGAGATGTGATTTTTTTTTTTTACTTGTATTTATGCAGCTAAAAGTTAGATTGGTATAAAGTGGAGCTAATGTGCTAACAAAGATCAAGTTAAGGACAAACATACGGCAAATATAAGAATGAAGAGTTATTATATAAATATATCATGATATATTTAATCCTCTGGCTTTATTCACAAATACTGCTTTCTAAAAATCACCTCCATTTTTAAAGTGAAATCATTTTATTTACGAGAGTGCTTAAGCGTTGCATCACAAAGCCCAATCTCTATACCAATATGTTAATATCTTAATTTAAGATTTGAAATTTGTCTTGCATTTGTGACATGTTGTTTTACTTTCCTCAGTTAGTTTGTGACTATTCTTTTTATTTCTTCTTTTTTCTGCTCAGTTTATCATATCAGCTTTTTTTATTACTAATGTGTGCCTTGCCATGCTATTTTGTTTGACTTTTCTATAAAGACTGGGGGGGAAAAAAAACAACAAAACATTGGCATAAATCCGCCTTTTAACTCAAAATGTCACATGCAGCAATGAATTGTGGGTAATACACTTCGCCGAAGTCAGTCAAAATGCAGGCTTTGCGTAAAGCCGGAAATAGTACCCAAAATGGGCGGGACGAAGGGCGGCTGTGGAGAATGTGGGGCGCGCTCAAACCCTTCAACATGAACGCACATGTGAAGTACACAAGGGCGGAACGAGGGTGGAAGTGCGAGTATTGGGACAGGGCCTTAGTCACAGTTCCTCCCTGTTTCCCAGTGGGAAATCTAACTTTAGAGAGCGTTTCAGTTGATATTTGACTATGAAGTAGAAAATTTCCAGTTCTGAGCAAAACTGGAACGCAGCAGTATTCAAAGAGCAAAGATATCAGTTTTCCTAGATACTTGCCACAGAAACGTACATGCACACATTCTTTACAAAATGCAATACTTTTTCCACCATCAAATTTCAATTTTTTTTTCAATCTATAGAATAAAAATAGGGCTGTACAGTGTCTCTATGTTGCCCTGCAACTCTCGTCCAGTGAGAGGAACCAAAAGCAAATTCCACGTTTTTCAAGCCTGCTGTGTGGCAGCAACTTATCATATTTTGTGACCGTTGAAGGAAAAAAAACATAATACTGCACATATGCTGGAAGAAAATATACTTCTCTATATTTAAAACGCATTAAGGCTTGTAAATATGTACTGCCAATATACAATGAATATATTTTTACATTGCATGTATAGTGTAATTTTTACTAAATTGCTGAAAAATGTTGAATCACAGACATATGATTAGTCTGACCACAACTGTACTTAATTTCAAAATATACAATGTAATATACTTTGTACATGTACTTCTCCAATAACAATATATCAGAATAGACTTGACAAATTTTACAAGTACAGTATTTTAACACTGAGTTAAAATGAAGAAAACACAATCCATACTAAATGTAACCAAGTGGTAAATAAATCCATCTCATAATATTTCAATTGCATTTACATTTTTCAGTGCATTGGCAGCATTTCAGCATACAAAATCTTAAGCTGTATATAGTTGTTCTAAAACAGCGGATTTTAAGTGTACAAAGCTTCAAACATAATATTTTAGTATGTTCCTTCCTAAATGAACATTAGTATTTCACATTTTAGTAAACTTAGGACATACATAATGACACAGCAAATTACTACTCTTTGCATAATACAACACAAAGTTACATTTTTTTTGATTGTAGAAAACAATGATAAATTGCATAGAATCAACTTCTTGTAGGTTATTTTTAAACCAATAGGTGAATTATGTGCCAAAGTGTATGTATAAAACTGTTAACTATCATTTGGATGTCAT
Source organism: Brachyrhaphis terrabensis (assembly GCA_903067065.1). NCBI lineage: Eukaryota > Metazoa > Chordata > Actinopteri > Cyprinodontiformes > Poeciliidae > Brachyrhaphis > Brachyrhaphis terrabensis. Next base: position 22,667 of record CAEGAG010032137.1, on the reverse strand, counting down.
TTATATTAGAAATGTAGATTTGAAGGCCAAGAATGAGGAGGGGAAATGGGATTCATCTGAACAGATTTATGTTTTATATAAAAAAACCTAATGTTTGCGTAAGAAACGTACCCCTTTCTGGAGTCTTTTCCTGAGGAAGTCTGACCCCCCGGGCTTGGCCCCCAGGTTAGGATACCTGGCCTTCAGCTTGGCCTCTTCTGCTTTTTCTGGGCTGATGACTTTGTCCCCCATTTCCTGTTAGAGTCCAGGCAGCGTGTGTTGATAAAAACAGTACCAATAAATTACAAATGAGTGCAAAACCATTTTTTTAAAGAAGCCATAATACATTTTATCAAGCATAATCTGGACTGTAACAGTAAAGCAGCACCATGAGGTGAACATACAACGGTTGTTTTCCCAAAGCTACATGCTAAAGTAGCATACCTTTATGGTAAACGCAGACTTTCCTTTTAAGATGGGTGTTTAATAACAAAACAACCCAATAATATCTGACAAATAAGTAATGCTTAGAACTGAAGCTGCGATTGAGAAATTAGCTAGCTGCTAATTAGCTTGACGTTTGCCGCCTGCAGTGTTTTCTTATTTGAACTGTTTATTAGCTGCGCTAATCGCACTTAAACACATTCATTGTTAAGGTTTACCTGCTGTTCCTCCAAAGTCCTCATTCCTTCACGTTGTTCGGACATTTCCGGAAACTAAAAGCCTGGATCTGTTCTCCAAACTGTGGCTCTTTTCCTTCTAAGCAGCCCAATGTTCTAGCAGATGAAAAGAAGCTGAGGCAGCGCCAAGAGGACGACAGCAACAGGCCGAGTAAATCGATGCCAGAGAGCCAGGGTCCGCTCCTTTTATCCCCAGCGACGCAAAGACTGACAGAAAACTGTCTGCTCGAGGAAGGAGACGTCACGGTGAGACGGTGTTTGTCAGAGAAATCAACGATTATAACTTGTATATTATTGTTTATGTATTGCATAGTGTGCCGCAAAGTCACAAACTTCAGTTCAAGCGTACAAACTTCAGTCTTCAAATTCCGCCCACTTAGCGACCGGATAACGTGAGCGGTGTGATCTAGCACATTTTTTTTCAACTTCAATAATTATAACGATACAATTTCATATTATGAATTATAACAACACAAGTAAAATATTTTATTTATATGTCTCTCTCATGTTTGGTCAAACAACTAATAACTTCCCCACAATAAAGCCCTGTTATTCAGTATTTTGTTTTTATTCTGTGGAACATGTTGTTCCTGTTTTTCTATGATCCGATTGTGTTTATTTTCCTGCACAGAGAAGGAAATAGCAGATAATCTTACTTTCCTCTAAAATGTTCTTCATAAAAACACAAAGGTTGAGTGACTTAGCAGCAAAATCCATTAACTTTAACTGAAATTATTTAGCGTCTTAAGCTTTCAAAATGATCACAGTAAGAAGGATTAGATAAATTCACCAAATTGTTAATTTATTATTGATAACATTTTAACATTGATGTAAGATATTTGTAAACACAGAAGAAATTGACAGGTAGCTATGGATCCATTTTATTAAAAAAAAACCAAAAAAAAAACTCATGTCCATTATAACTGTGTCTGCTGTTATTTCTGGAAATATAAACTTCAAATAAAATGAAGGAGCCAAGTTTATGTAAAGAAACAAAACAACGACTGAGTTTTAAGTTAATCATTTTTCATCCCCCATTTCCACATCTTCTTGTAACCTCTGCACCATTTTGTCTTCCAGCTGTTTGGCTTTGCCTGTAAAACAGTGAGAATGTAAGAACACAGGTAAACTTCCCTTAATGCATGAATATGAAGCCTTCTTTCTTTTAATAATGTTGCACATTTTTCATCATTTATGTCACATTTAAAACATCACTTTAATAAAAACTACAGTAACTAAAGCTTTACCAGCATGTGGGGCTTTGATGAGGTGAATATTTTTCTTGACTTCGCTGATGGCCTCTTCTTTCTCCAGCTGCTTGCCCTTCTTTAATCTGCAGCAAAGAAGCAATAAATATCTTTAAGCGAACATTTATAAGCACAAAAAACAGCAGCTGTAACATGAAAAAGAAATCAACCTCTCACCTGTTCATGATAAATCTTGCCTGTCGTTTCACTCTTATTTCCTCCACCTTCTTCATTGCCTCAACTAAGAAAGTAATAAAATATTAAAATATAACTGTTCCAGTCTCATAATAAAAAATGTTTTTTTCTTTTTTTAAAAAAGCAAAAACATTACCTGACTTGTCCCAAAGTTGCCGGTTATATTTCACTGGAATATTTCTGCGTTTCTCAAACTCCAAAGAATTGTCCTTAAAGACGAAAAACAAAATATTTCGGGGTAAGAAATAGGACTACTAGATATTTTGTTTTATAACTAAATAATCAAAACTCAGTTGAGCATCTTACCACAGTCAATTCTTTTCCAGCAGCCTTTCTGAAAGCTTTGGTCCATCTTGTCTTTCTTGGGTTACGCTTCTTCTTGAAGTTCTTGTGGCATTTTGATTTGCAGAATCTGAACATCTGATTTTTAAATAAGACAGACACAATTAAACTGAAGGCCTGTATGTGATTGGGATGCTTCATTATGTCAAGACAAATTAATCCCAATTATGGCGATCCCAATGAAGAGATTTTAAAAACTTACATGTTTTTAGCATTTTTCAGCAAAAAGATTTGATTGCTTTTCAGTCAAATTATACAATTAGTGACAAAGTGATGTTATTACAAACTAAGATAGCAATGCAGATTACAATTAACCCACATTGTAATTTCCACTCCACTCTACTTCTTTCGCATTTTCATTATTATTTGTCAACTGAGGACAGTGAAAGTTTACCAAAAAAGCCAAATATATTATAAGAAAGTATAGCTTTATTGCATGGCAGCTGAATATATACTGAAATACATATTTACATACAACTCAAATGCTAAGGCAAACCAAATATTGTGATTATGGATGCATTCATGTGATGACAGCATCTCAATATACTGCATTTTTAGTCTGAATAAAATGTGGAAAATGTATTAAAAATCGTTATTTTATGTTTCACATAAAAATGTGTCATTTAAATAATCCACTGTGTATTGCATTCCTTGCTTTGCTTTTTTTTTAAGATTGGCGTTATTAAGGTAAATATTTGCTACCGCTGCATGTGTTGGTACAATTGAAGTCATTCATTATAATTTTAATTTAACACAAAGATATGCCAAAAAGTGTTGGTATAAATATTACCAACATATCCATAATAATAATATTATAAAATGCCACAAAGTGTTATTAACCTGTGTAACATTTTGACAAAGTACACACCAATTTTACAATCAACATCGACAGATTCTATAAAAATAAAGCATCGAGTTGTTATTTTTACATTTCAGCTCCTGGTCCTTGTGTTTTTGCTCCCAACACTAGAGGGCGCACTTACACTGTCACGATAAAAACGAGGCCAAAAGCTCAGGTCGACACAGTATTGTATTCTGTTAGGTATTAATCACTTACAAACTAGACACCGCTTTTAGAATCAATTTCAAATTCATCTGGTTGTCTTAAGTACAGCTGATCAAATTTCTATACATTGTTTTCCGTTTTCGCCGAATTGGTTTCCACGTGAGCGATTTAGGCACGTTAGCATCCAGCTAACTGCCCCACCAACTCTAAACATTTACGTTTCCTAAATTAACTTTACTTTTCGGACAGATAAATTGAACCCTACCTTACAGTCGTTCCGTACAAACATGACTCCATGTCCGGGATACACTGGTCCCGAACAGAAATAACACTTTTCGATGCGCATTTCGGCACCGAGATTAGCTGCGTGTAGCAGCTAAACAAAACAAGACCGAGCCGTCGCTTCCTTTTTCCTCTTGTTCCAGAATGACAGCAGCCACTGTCGCTATTAAAACTCTGCTGCCCCCTGCTGGTTGGACCTTTGGAAGCGTCAACTTCTGACTTTCTTGGAGTTTTATTGTGAATATGATATATGTTTCTAACAACTGCCAAAGGAAAAAAAAAGTCATTTTTTTGCTGCTTTGAAAAATGTTGATTTAATTGCAGTAATCATAGTTAAAAGTTGATATTAAATTGTTTTTGAAGTAATTTTTTAGGGGATATTCAGAATAAAAATATTTAACTAGAAATCTTATTTTCAATATACAGTAGTAGTTTTAATGGAGTTTGAGAACACAAAACACAGTATTGGAAATATATTTAAAATTCTGACATCATTAAACGGTCTGGAAATTTGTTTACATTTTATTTGGCCCAAAAAACCTTTGAATAAATAAAATTTCACATATATTAATGTAATATTTTTTTATATTTATTGTGTTTGTTGACTGGTTTCCCTGTCTAGTGTTGATGTTCTTTGTTTTAGTCAACTACATTAAATAAACAAAACATGTAAAAAAAAAAAAAAAAAAGAAAAGAAAAGAAAATGAAATGAAATAGTTCAGTTTCATTCTGCTGAATTATTATTGAAAAATTACACCTACTTCATAGACAAAGGGTAAAATTGGGGATATTAAAATAGTGGTAACTGAACTCTTTATTGCTATTGCTTCTAGCATTAAATATTTCTTAAGATCTGCAACCTATGCAAATTTTCTCATTAATATCATCATACTTATTAGCTAAAAACAATAAAATAATGTGCAAATGTCATCTGGTGTTTTAGTCATTTTCAAGACCATATGATGTCACTAAACCTTTCTGCAAGATAGCTAAGAGGTAGTAGTAGTAGCAGCTAGAAGTTTTTCAAAATATCTAACAACTTCTTATCATAAATCAAATCTAGTTATACTTCTCAAATTTACTTTCAAGCTGAAAAGAAGAAAACACAAATGACATATTTTTCCAAGAACAATTTTATTATCTAATCTTTATCAGTCTGAGTATCAAAAAAGCTAGTTGCAACAGTTCAACACCATAAAATAATATATTTTGTTGCTCACTTTGGTTTGGGAGATGCTTTCTGTTACTCCCAAAAAAAAAAACATCAGAAAAATTAAATAACAGTTAAATCTACATTCTATGTCTAAATTCAAAACTTGTTGGGCTTCATCATTAGCTTTCAGTTTTAGCAATTTTACAGCAGCCATCACACTGCTTTAACTAAAACCGAAAGAAGACATTTTTGGAAAAGTGTCACAATAAATGTTTTTGGTTCACAACATTGTGCTAAAGAAATACAATCTAAATCTGAATTTTCCCAAAGGAACCTAAGAATCATTCAAGTTAAAAATTCAAGGTGGTTAAAAAGACACCAAAACACTTTTTGGCATCCCAAGAATAGAAAAATAACTGTGTAAAAACAAAATGCCTTTCTAGAATCCAAACTCAGCGGAAATCATATCATCTTTGAATACAACTCCTTTGTACAATGTAAATGAAAACCAAAGAAATTCACTAAATTAACAGACTGTAAGATCCTTTGGTTAGGATTATTTGTATTAAAAAGATATAAAAATCTGATTATGTTGCTCTTCACACAGAGGGTTTTCTTCATGATAGTCAGAATCTTTTTTCTGTCACACCTGGACAGGAAATATAAAGGACAGAAGCAAAGTCTTCATCCTTACAACAGAGTTAATGAATGCTGATGAATGATTCTCCCAGTTTAGAATAATTAAATCCAATCATCTGTGGCAGGACACACTGGATCTTTGGTCTTGTGTGTGTACTTTTCACCAGGTCATGCCAAGGATCAACTGTATAAAACAAGCTGCACCCATCTGAGGAAGCAGAACAACTCTTTGGATAATAGCATCGGCATCACCTCTGCACTTAGCAATGGTCTAGAAGGCAAATGGAGCACAAGGCTTGTGCTAAAGCTTTCACCAGAATAAAGCACTATTAACAATCACTCAGAGAAACCAGCACCATTGAAGGGAACATCTCTGGTGAGAACAATATTTTGGCAAACACATCCCAAAGGACATCAGCTATATTTTTGGTTGCCTTATAGTTTCTAATGAAGCTCTTCGGGTGCAGTTTTTATTTTCTTCTTCTGTATTTGGATCTAACTATCTATAGCATGTAAAGCCCTTTCTATATTAAGGCCATGTTAAAGCTTTGAGTTCAGTGCACCAAAATACCAAACAAAACCGTTTGATAAAGCTAAAAATAGTTTGGCAAAATGTAATGCACTTTTCATGTTTTCAACAAAGACAAATGAAGTGAAACTAAATTACTTTCAACCATGTAGGCAGAAACTCAAATAAAACAAAGTTGACATGGAAATTCAGCTTTTTTTTTCACTTTGTCCCCTGAGTCTGAGGTAATACTGCAGAACATGTGGTAAAAGGAGGTAGTAATGTATATTCTTAAGGGTAAACTGAGGTAGATTATTAATCCAAAACGGCTCCATTAGATCCTCCATCATAGTAGACGAGTAAATATTAGAAATGCCCCAAGAAAGAATTGGATGAAATCAAAAATCCAATCTTCTTCCAATAAGTGAATCTTCACAATTGGTGCATCTCTAATAAATATAATAAAATGTATCACAGTAAATTCTGACATTCTTTTCAAACATTCATCATGGGTGAGCTTTGGTTAGGACAGACAATACCAAACACGCAAACAGGTAGAAAGTTGTGTAAAAAAAAAAAGAGGAAAAGAAATGTTTTAACAACATTCATACAAAATCCTGAGGTACATTCAAAGCAAATCCACATTTCTTCCATTTCAGCAGCTGGTTCCTGATTTCCCCTCTCTATCATGAAATACTCAAGGGTCTCTCTTCTCAGGAAGCAAATGAGGTAGAAGTGGGGTAGCTTTGGCTGGTGGAGGGTGGAAACAGGCCTGGAGGGGTCAGGAGCAGGCGGCTTGGGGACGAGCCTTAAACCAGGAAGCTTCAGGAGCTGAGCGACGTGACGACATTCCCTCTGGTTCCAGTTTGACAGACTGCTTAAGATTTGGACCGGCAGCGCTGTGATCTGACTCCACACGTGTTGCTCTGGAACGTTGGCAGGCTGACGAGTTGCTTGGTTCTTCATTGCTTTCCTCGTTGGAGTAGTGTCCGGAGTCGCCGGTTTCCTGGCTGCCCTCGCTGCTTTGAGAGCTCTCCGTGTGAAGCGGTCCGTAGATCATCTCCCGAGACGAAGCGGGCAGAGGAGCCGAGCCGAGCCGGTCGTCGTACCTCAGGACGGTTTTGCCAGTTTCGTACAAACAGGCTCTTGTCTCAGCCTAATGAGAGACAATCAAACGTAAGTAATAATCGAAAGTAAGGGTGGGCATTTATTGTGAAAAGTTTCTTATCACAATAAGACTTTTTGATTTATTGTTGCCCTGTTAAATTCCAAGTAATGATGTTTTAAACCCCCCAAAACTGTCCGTAATGATTGTTAGTTTTACAATTAAGGATGCACCGATTGCAATTTTCTGGCTGATTGCCGATTACCAATCTTTAAAAAACGATTTTGGCCGACACCTATTTATCTTTTGTCTGAATTGTCAACAAATATAGCAAGAAAAACCTCTTTGAGGAAAATGTTGGAATGATGTTTGAACTTACATCATTTGCAGGTGGATTTTTCATTTCCTTCTTGAAAATCAGCCATTTCTTGCTTTGAATCTTGCTGCCAGCTGAACTGCAGTTATTTATGACAATATCAGATCCACTCTGAAAAAAAAAGGGAAAAAAATGTTTTTATGCTTGACTAACAGGAGTGTTTAGAAGTTCACTTTGTTCTGTTTTATTTACCTTAGGATCTATGATTTGATTACTGATCGCAGGTAGAAGGGCCTCAACATTCTCCAAGCGGTAATTACCAGGAAGTGGCATGCCAGGATGTGGACCTTCAGCAGCTCTCACAGCAATCACCTTGGGACTGGCTGATTTTCTAAAAATCGTGTCATGATAAAAATACACACATGAATCATGTCTTCCAAAAGGAGTGTGGGTTTATTTTTAAATAAAATGAATTACCTTGGTCTGCCCTTGCTGATCAGGATTAAGGCACACATGGCGATACAGGTTAAGGCAATGCTCACACCGACCATTATCCCTGTTACAGACCTCTGGTCGATGTGGTAGAGGCCATCAGAAAACACTGGAAGGTGACATATACGGTGTTTCAGGTGGAACATTAAATTGTGTTAAAGAAATCATAGTGAATAAATGTGCTCTGACTCTGATCCTGACCTGTTGTGTCTGAAAAACCGTCAGAGTGCCTGGGATTCTTGCTGCGGTGAAGGTGTCCATGCTTTGGCGTCAGTTCCACAACACCGGAGAACGGACCGTCGCCTACTTTGTTGGAGGCACAAATCTTCACCAGGTAGACATTCCCAGGCTCAAGCTTCTCTAATAAGGCCATCGTATGAGTTCCTGTAATCAAAACAGATTGAGAAGTTCATAAATGGACATCATAAGTGATAATAAACTACATAAAAATTAAGCAAAACAAGTAGCATTGACAACCACCTTTTAACCTAAAGGATTTAATGTCTGTTGAACCATTTTTGTGTTTATTACACCATGTGTTTTGGAACGACCCAGTTTACTGCTACAATTCACCAAATTTCTGTTTAAAATGCCCCAGTAACTCTAACAAGCTTCCAAGCAGGGCAGAAACAGTTAATCAGAATAATTGACTAATGGAATAAACGTCAAGCAATTTAGTAATAGGATAATCAATAACTGGGGTATATAATCTCAGAAAAAGGCCAATTGATGAAATAGCAACATACTCAAAGCAGCAATTAAGACAAAGATGCACAAGAAATAAATATATTCTTATATTAAGAAAAAAAAAACTACTCAAATAGCATAATTTCAGGTTCATTGGGTTCAAATTCTGTAAAAAGAAATCTCATATGACACACCATTTCTGAAAATAATCAACAGATCAGACTTGCACTGCAGAATGGGCTGAGCTTTTCACATGTTGATGGTAAAAGCATTTATTTAGCTGAAGATGCATCCTTTGCCACAAATGATCAAGCATACAATAAAAAAATGTTGTGTTATTACATTTTGGGTAATAAAATGCTTATTTTCTTATTTAAAGGAATTGAATTGTTTGGTTTTTATGTATTTCTCATATTGCATAAAATAAGCTTAAGTAGTTGAATGAAAAATCTGCAGAATGTGGCAGTTATCTGATTAATCGATTAATCGAAATGATCTTATGCTGCATCTTCTCCATTATCTATCTACTACTAATTACACATGATAAAGGTGTTGTTTTGCCATTATTTAGTGTATAACCTGCTATAAAGGCCTACTCACCCTCTCTCTGTACTCTTTGCCAGTGTCCAGCCATCCAAGCTTGCTGTGAAGCGTATAAAATGGTGTAGTGTGTAACCACCAAATTTGGCTCAGTGGGCTCCCTCCAGGACACCAGAGCGGTGTCATCCTCAATCAGAGTTACTCGGACTCCAGGGGGAGGGCGGCTAGGTGCTGCACAAAGAGCATTAAAGATTCTTATAAACCATCATTACTTTAATAACAGTTCCACACGACAGGATTATAGTGAAATGATGCTACATTTGTATGCTTAATTAATTACCTGCTGGCAGAGTCTGGTGGTAAACAACAGAGCTCCAGGAACTCGACATCTGATCCACATGGAGACGCACGACAAACTCATATCGAGTGTTTGGAATCAGATCCTGAATTATAATACTCTGCTTGGTTCTGTGAAGAAAAACAATTGGCAGGCGATCATCTCTAGCACATTATTAATTACATTTTAAGGAAATATGAGATGTATTTCTTCTACGCTGAAACGATTAATCAGATTAATCGCAACAAAATTATTTAGTAATCAATTAATATTTAATGAGAGTAAGCAAACTAAAATAAAATGACATTTGCTGAAAGAGTAACATATTCAGAGCAGTACTTAGGCCAAAACTGTGCAAAAAATAAATATATTTTGCATTTAAGATAAAAAAAAAAAAACTTTTGTCTCTAAATATGTTCTACCCAAAATTCCTGAAGTGTCATTTTAGCTTTAAATTCTGTTAAAAAATATCTGGTACTAAGCACCTTTTGCTGCCCATTTCCAAAAATAATAAACAGACTGATGTGTACTTTGCTATAAATAGTTAAGCATACACACAAAAATGCTGTTATTCCATTTTAAGTAATAAAAAATATATATATTTTTTAAAAAGGAAGTTAATTATTTGTTTACTTGCATTTTTTCTAGTATTCCTAATATTCAATAAAAAGGCTTAAATGAAAAATATGTAGAATGTGCCAATTTCTTTATGCGAGTAATCGATTAATCGATACGATTAATTGATAACTGAAATAATCGTTTGTTGCAGCCCTAATTTTTTTCTGCCAGGAAAGTCTTACGTTTGTATGTAGCGGATAGCGGAGACATTATGTGTGCCCACAGGCGTACAGCGGACTGTGTAGGTAACAGCCTTTCCGGAGGAAAAAGCAGGCCGACTCCACCGAAGGGACATCATGGATGAATTGCTGGTCAAGACGGTGACTTGATGTGGAGGGGGAGGAGCTGCTGACGACTGGTCTCTGGCCGCTGAAGTATTCAAACAGAAACCGCATTTAATTAAACAAAAAAGACTCAGAGAGAGTTGTTATCTAAATGGTTTTACTTACAAACACATCCTGGAGTGCTAATTGTTCGGTCTGTCTGATAACCATCTCCAACTTTGCTGATAGACAGAATTTTGACATGGTATTTTCTCCTTGGATCTGAAATACAAACAAAAAAAAAAGCTAAGTCTAACTAGATAAAAGCCCAGCATTGCCAAGACAACAACAGCTTTTGTGCAAAAAAAGGTGAAAGCCCATCAAATTACGAAGATGGAAACAAGAAAATTAAGCTGAAAAAGCAAGAGACCACGCGATTTAGCAGGTCATTAAGTGGCCGAGTATGGATGATACATGGCCTCCTTTGTTAGCCCAACCTCTCATTTGTCATGTGCTGTTCTTTGAGACGAGCATGAGAAAGATCACAGAGCCAAAAGCTCCACCAATGACAGTCACATGCCTAGAAACGTGTAAAAAAAAGTTCATAAAATGTCACAGGAACAGCAATAGATGAAGACATGGAATCCACAACAGTAAAGGAAGTATACATAACAGGCTTGAAAAACGTGTTTCAACTTGAAAAACTACCATCAGCCCAGACCTTAAATCAGGATGCTTTAAAGAGCGCTGGGTTTGTTTTATGCCTGTAGGGTGAAAGGTCAGCCTGAAGGTATTGACCAATGACAGAAGAGTGTCCAGGCCTGTTTGAGGGCTGGGCCGTGGGCAGTGTTCAGCTGCTGGGATCCTGGGCCCATGGGACTTCAGGGGTTTTTTATTGGGGTCACCGAGCCAGGCCAACACAGAACAGAAGGAATCTGGGCGTAAGGTTGTGGGATAGGAGGTGGGCCCCTTTTGTTCCCTTCTTTCCCATTCTCTCTCTCCTCTGCCACTGGCCTTGTATTACAGCATTAAACTTGATGCAACAGCATAGAGGAACTATACAAGGAGATTTATTAAATATGAAACAAAAGACTCTTAGATGGGTGATTACTGACAAAAAATTGTAAATCTACTGGGGTGGTCAGAACTGAGCACTGCCTATAAAGGGATTCTGCAGGTTTCACCAACTCAAATTTAAGACCTTTCTCAGACCCTTATGAATTGGATTTTAGTCCTGTATCTCCATAGAAATGTACAAACATCATCCAGCCAAAAGGAAATAAATTTGCACAAACTCATGATAGATGTAAAAGTTATCTAGCTAGACAGTTAGCAAAGGTTTATTAGCCTTAACCATCTTGAGTCACAGAATACAAAGAAAATGTCTGAGTGTGAATCAAATGTCTGCCTGACAAAAAAGTCCATTGAAAAAAACCTACAGCAAAATTAAAAGACCACTGCAAAATAATCAGTTTCTCTGATTTTACTTTTTATAGCTACATGTTTGAGTAAAATGAACATTGTTCTTTTATTCTATAAACTACTGACAACATGTATCTGAAATGTAGTATTTAGTACTTATGCAGAAAATGAGAAATGGTCCAAATAAGGAAAAGATACAGAACAACAACAACAACAAAAAAAAAACAAGTTCATATTCATTTAGAAACAACAATACTAATGCTTTAACTCGGAAAGAATTCAGAAATCAATATTTGGTGGAATAACCAGGAGGTTTTCAGTGGGGTCTTCATTTTTTCCAGAGCTGTATATGTGGGATTAAGTAGCCCTGCCAAGACTAAATTTAAGACCTGCGATTAATAAGCCCAACTCACTTTTTAAACGAATTTAAGACATTTCAAAGCCTTGATTTTTGATTTTAAGACTTCTTACGAATGCACAGACACCCTGATATATTCAGATTTAAGGAAAACAAATTGCAGTTTGTGTCTTATTCTTTCTCTTAGTCTAGTTCTGGTTGATGTTGCATATGGAGAAGCTGCTGGTAATTTACATGAACAGCACAGATGACCAGTGGGGGCAGGGAGCTAAAGCCAAGTCTGCTGTCTCATGGCTAGAGGTCAGTGGCTCGGTCCAGCTCTGGTCCATCCCAGGGGTCTTTGTTTGCGTCCAGCTGAAGGGAGGTGGTGGCATTGGTCCTAACAGAGCAGATCTGGCCCAGGACAGAACACAATGGCTATGCATAATTAAGCAAACCTGGGGATGGGAATCGGTGGTGGGAGGGACATCTGGTTACTGACCTCTAACCCTGTGAGCCTGATTTCACACAACACTAAGGCAAAACTGGGGGAGGTCTACCGGTTAGACAAGAGAGGTCAGCCCATATTGATCAAGACAGAGGCCCAGAATGCAAATGCAGCATCCAACTGCCCACTGAATCAAATTAGGTCATGCAAAAAAGATCCATCTAAGTGAGAACGCATCGCTCACTCTCCATTTAATTGACAGACAGTCACAAAAAGTAGCTAAATCCAGCCTATGTCACTACTCACCAAGGCCACCAATGGTGTGGATGTAAGTCTGAGCCTGCAGGAGGAAACTTGGCTGCTCCGGCTGGCCTTCCTCGTGGTAACACAGCCGGAAACCCAGAACCTCCACAGGATCTGGGGAGGTGTGCCAACGTGCTCTAACGGAGGTGCAGTTAAGTGCCTCAAGCTGCAAAACAGGGGCTGGAGGCACTAAGAGGGGACAGACAGAGGAAACATGAGATCAGCTGTAGATTTTTACAAACCTCAAGGAAAAAAAGAATAAAAAACAACAAGGTAAAGATGGACGATGTGGTTTAAAAATAAAATCTGATTTTTTTTTCACCTCTCGCTATCTCTTGTAAGAAAGAATTACAACTGGCAGAAAATATATTCAAAAAGTGGATTTTATTTCAATCATCCCTTCTGTGACTTGGATGACAGAGCATTAGGAGAATTTTTTTTTCAATTACCAGAATATAGTCATACAATTAGCAGGATAAAGACATAATTCTACCAGAACATCTTGAAATTACAAGAAAATGTTGCATTATAAGAAAAAAACTTCTAGAGTCATCAAAATAGACTCAGTTGTTCCAAAGTCCTGCTACTGTTATTCTGATTAGTCTTGTATTATTACGACTTTATTGTCATTTGGACTTGAAAGTCCAATTTAAAGTCACTCAAAGTCCAAATAAAAAGAAGCTGTAAAACACGCTTGTCAAACAAGGTGGTGGCTCTGGGTGAAGTGAACTATTCCCCAATGAACTAAGAAGTTAATTGGTGAAAAAAAGAATATTTAAAAAAACAAAAATTTGAATAATCTACATGACTGGGAGTGAGCAAAAGTACGGTTGAAATCATTTCTGTGGTACTGCACTTTACCAAAATACAAAGACTAGCGAATATTGACAACTTTTTCAGATAAAATTTTACTTTAGAGGACAAAAACCTCCCCCATCCCAGCAGGTCATTAAAATGGGTAATTTTTTCCCTCTCATAGAGGCCTAAGGCAGCTCTCTTTATGATCCGTGACAGAGGCCACTCTAACATCCCTGACAGCGCGGGGGCCAAAGGTTTGTGGAGAACCAACACAAAGAGTATGGGACAATGCTACAAGAGCAAACTAATCATATGCCAAACACCAGGCAGGACGTCTGGTGAACCTCCTGGTTTTCCAAGACCAAAGAGGCAGAAACATCAAAAAGGAAAAATAAAGCAAGCTTTGTATAGAATATCTCCCTTTGAGTTCAAGAATTCAAATTTGAATACTTTCTTGATTAGGAACATAAGCAAAGCTGTTATATAAAGTCATAAAAGGTGAACCAATTTAATATTTTAGTCTGTCTTTTGGCAGGATTACCTTTGCTGCTTGAGATCTTCAGTGTACGATGTGAGGTCCACGCTGAGGGCTCACACCAACCCACACGTGTGGCTGCAGCAATACGGAGCAGGTAAATAGTGTCAGGCTGCAGGCCCTCCAGCAGGTGTTCGGTGCCGTTCTGTGGTAGCTCCACATTTATGACGGTGTCGTCCACAGCCGTGCGATAGGAGAGTCTGTAGGCCAACACTCGCCCGCGGCTGATCTTGGCAGGCAGAGGCTGCCAGCTCACCTGGATGTCGGTTGAACTGTGGCTGGTCAGCGTGAGCTCCGGCGTACGCAGAGGTACTGCAAACATGATGGACATCAGTTTGTAAAGCTTCAGATTCAATCATCACAGGAGTGTAGCTCAACAGCTGCAGCGATTTGTTGCTAAAAATCTCAGAACGCGCTTACCGTCTTCCAGAGTATGCTGACAGACTTGGTCGGACATACGACTTGCTCCCATCGGCATGTAAGCCACGATGTAAAAGCTGTAGTTTCGAGCGGGTTCAAGGTCATCGATGATGTAGCTGGTTGTGTCGTTGCCAATGACAACCTGATACTCTTCGTTGTTCAGACCTGAAATATGATAAAGTGTATAGTATGTTAGCAAACAGATTGAAGTTATGACTTACAGCTTTTAAAAAAGACAACATTTCCAATGGAGATCCTCAGAAATACTTGATAAACTGCTAAAACCTTTTAAACAATTTGCATGCTTGTCTTTATAGAGTTGTTGTGTAATAAATATAGAGTGGTATGTGAAATATCCAGGGCTGCAACTAATGATTATTGTAGTAATTGATTATCCTATCGATTATTCAAACTATTAATTAATTTACTGGATAAAAATGGCACATTCTGCACTAAGCCTTTTTTTAAACAATATTCAAAATACATTAAAAGATGCAAATAAATAATTCAGTTCCTTTTATAAATAAGTAAATAAACATTTTATTGCCTAAAATGCAACAACATAGCATTCCTTTTCTGTGCGCTTTATCATTTGTAGATTAATTGATAAATCTTTGCATTAAGCGATTAACAATTGGATAGCAAAAGGTGATTAATAGGAGATTTTGTGTTTTTTGCAGAATTTGAGCCAGGTGTAGCTAAAACTATTCCACTTGAGGAGTTCTGTGTAAAACATATTTACAGACAAGATTCCTTTCATCTCAAGTGCAAAATGTATATATTTTTGTGCAGTTTTGGCTTAATTGCTCCTCTAAATATGTTGTTCTTTCAGCAAACGGTCTGTTTTGAGTCTGCATTCTCTGGTTAACAATTAATCGATTACTAAATTCAATAACCGATTAATCACGATTAATGCAATTGATCATTTCAGGGCTAAGATTTATCTTTCTACATTTGTAGTTAGCAAAAACGTATGAGATGTTTAGAGGCAACACTGTCCATTTAGGGGAGCTCAGAATGAGCTGCGGAAGTGGACAATACATCGACTAAGCCTGTTGTTATTTAAGTGAAGTTGCCATTCTGAGTCCTCCTTGACCTTTGCCCTGTGCAGACCGAACAGATGGTCCTCCACCAACACAACTAGGGGTGGTAAATTTCAATACAGCTGAATGTGATCTTGCAACTTTTCACACTTTCGTCCCTCACTGTCCAGGACTACCATCTTTATCTCAGTCTCACCTTCGGCCTTCATGTAGTGGATGGAGTAGGCTATCACTTTGTCTGCATTGTACAGCGGTCTGTCCCAGGCCAGTAAGATGGCAGAGCTTGAAATGGTTTCAGCATGGATGTTCCTCGGTGCACTGGGCCTGTCCTCAGACATGACGACAATAAGGCGAGCCAAGGACAGCACAGAACCCTGTTCGTTCTCTGCCATGCACTGATAGATGGCGTCATCTTCAGGGATAATCTGGGTGATCACCAGTTTACTGTGAATAAAAAAAGAGAAAAATCAGAAAAAATAGTGTATTTATCTTTGTGTGGCCCCCCGACTGCAGTTCAAGAATACTACAAATTTGACCCTCCAGTGGGAACTTTTTATAATTTTTTAGCACAAGAATTTAATTCATCACAAATTTAATTCTTCTCTAATGGAAAGTTGGGCACAAAGAAAGCCATGTTTTCTTATAATTTTTATTTCATTGTAAGTAGCTATAAACATCCAGCAACTTTGTACTTTAAAAAAAGAGACTTTTTTTGTTTTTTTGTTGCTGGGAATAGACTAAAAGATTTTGGCGATCAAATAAACCAAAAAGTTATGAAACTGTCCACCTTTTCTCATGACAAAAAAAGTTGTCATTTTGTTTCATTAAAATATTGCATGTTTAATTTTGTTGATAAGCTTATAAAAAAAACAGTTTCAAGTCAGAAAAACAATACATATTTTTTTAACTTTGGGATTGTGGCCCATGTTGCAAAAAGTTAGGACACCCCTGGATGAAAGCACCTGACCATCTCAGTGCAACATACCTGTTGTACATCTTTATTCTCCCATTTAGGTGAACCTCTTCCCCGTTCTTCAGCCATCGGATGCGTGGTGGGGGAACTCCCTCTGCCTGGCACATGAAGCGGGCAGTGCCGGCTCGTGGACGAGTCTGACTCTCAGGTCTCTCAACGATGGTTGGTGGCACTGAAACAGATGTACATCAGAAAACTAATTAAAACAGTCTAATTCTTACCATCTATCCAATAAAACTCTGCTTATAAGGCAGATTTTGTGTGAATTCACTAGAAATAGGTTAACATGTTCTATTATATCATGGCTTATGCAGTACTAAAGTTGAGTAATAACAAGTTGAATTTACTTGAGTAGCTCCTTTTGAAAAAAAAAAAAAAAAAGTACTTCTAGGAGTATTTTTGCTATGCTGTACATTTTACTTTTACTTGAGCAATTATGATGCATCACTATTCTTACTTTAGTTAAATTTCTGAATACTCTACCTACTGTGAGTAACTTCACTGAATGAGGAACAAGCTTGTTTTAACCAAAAATTCATCAGACGCATACAAACCAAAAGATTTTTTAAAGTTTTACATTGAAAAAGATTGATTTGGAAAATGTTTGTTTTTTTTTTGCCTGATTTTGTTGTGTTGTAATTATGTTATTTATGTAAATTATTTTCTTTAAAATACCAAAATTATCACCTAATTTTATATTTTGGTCATATAATTTTTAAATATTAAATGACTGATGTCTTCATCAATTACTGAGTACTTGAGTAGCCTTTTTACCAAATACTTTTTCACTCTTTAGTCATTTCTTGGATGGCTACTTTGTATTTTATGTTGAAGTGGTGCTACATTTACTAGAGTATAATTTTTGGTACTCTACCCACATCTGAGTTCTACAAACAGACATAAACTGTGGACTGAGGAGCAATGTGCCTCAACAACCAAAGAGATAATGATACCTAGAACTGTGAGGTTGGCTGCAGCAGTCGTGTGGTTGCGTGTTCCAGGCGTGGTGGCCCTGCAGTGGTAGACTCCACTGTGCTTCGCGTTAACGTCTGTGATAACCAAATTCCCATTTCCCAGTACTTTGGCGTTGTAAACATCTATGGGTTTACTGTCGGCTCGGCTCCAGGAGATGATGGGTGAGGGGTTGCCTGTGGCCACACACTCCAGTACCACGGTGTGGTGAAGGGACACTGTTATGTTTTGAGGTCCAGCGATAATTCTGGGCCTCTGGTGTGGTTTACGGCCTCCAACTTCATTAAGAAGTAGAAATGTTGACATTAAATTATCTGTCCTCAATCTGGAAGTTCTGTTAATGCAATTACTTTACCTTTGTGCACTGTGAGTGTGGCTTCTCTACTTTTTAAACGGCTGCCGATGTTAGTAGCAACACACCGATACTTTCCAGCATCTTCCAGTCGAACGTTGTGAATCTGAAGAACTCCATTCAGCAAAACCGTAAGTCTAGGAAGACGAGAAAGTAGAATGAGGGTCAAAATAGAGAAAATAGAGGAGCATGTTGCAGTGAAAAGAAGATCAGTGTTATGCATGAACCTGTCTGTCTGGAGAGGCAGTGTGCTTTGGTTAAACTCCCAGGTGATGGTGGCAGGAGGACTGGAAGTGACAGCGCAGGAGAATCGTGCCACTGAACCTTCAGATACCACCAAGGACACGGGATGCGACTCAAACTCTGTGATACCTGTGAAAACAACAAAGAGACGTTTCACCATCAAATAACAATAATAAAAAAAAAATCTCACACTCACTCTAATTTTTAAGATGTGCAATACTTTGTGCAAGCCATGGCTTGAATTTGATGGATGTTCTGATCTTATGAGAGAAATTGATCTCTTTAGGACACCACCTGCTTTTGTGCAGATGATGAGCAGTTTCCCCATTATGACTAGCTGGCCAATCAATGGATCAATTGAAGAATGACAGTGAATGATGCATCATTATAGATAAAAACTAATCAATCCGCTTTGCTTAAAAAGCATTGCAAGCAGCTACATTAAGCAATATTGAATTTCTTATATGGATAGTTTTCCACCTTTCATCTTTTCAACCATATTTACAGATTATGCAGATGGAAGGCAACACTGCCTTTTCCTTTTGCAATTACATTTTTGCTTGGTGGGGAACACTCTTTATAGAGAGAAAATGCTTTCTTTTTTTATTTCCTTACTTTACTGCCATGTTAATATTTCAGATCCTATCTGAGACCTGTAGAATCTGGATGACATTACTGAGATATATCTAGAATTTAAATGAAAAACAGAAAGAACTTAAAATCTAAAATGTATTTGTAAACTGAGTAAAAATTAATCAGTTGTTTGCTGTAAATCTTACATGTCATACAGCTCAAATGTTGCTCAAACATATTCAAAAAAGGTTTTCACTAAAATATTTACTCTCATTGGTGCTAAACATTACATCTTAATTACTTTCAATCACATTTTGAAAAAAACCCCCAGCCTTTTTTCATGATCTGTTGGAACTAAAATTGGCAAAATGGTTCAAATAATGAAAGTAACAAACCCAGTCAATCGTACATCAGTTTTTGGAGTTTGCAAATGTCAGTATTACTAATTTTTCCAATAACACAATAAATAATTTGATAATTGCCCATTCCTATTCTGGTTTCTGCATTAAATAAGATTTAAAAAATGATGTATTTAATTTAAGTTATAATAATTCAACCTTAAAACTTTTGAAAGAGAATATAGGTGAACTACAGCTAGGACAGTTTGAAAGTCATATTTTGTTAATGCCTGTCCAAAAAGTCCCTCAGCAGTCACTAGAGAAAAGCAACCCCCAATCTACATTTTAGTGGGCCAACTCAATACAATATGATCAATGACCTTCATTCATTAAGGTGATAAGTTCCTCCCCTCCCCCTTCACTCAAAGAGAGAAAGTCAATATCATGTTATAGAAGATCAATACTCTTGTTTTCCCACTGAAACTCCACATTTAAACCCAAGCTTTCAGATAGCAAAACTACAGAGCACTGCTTTAATTTAGAATTTAATATTAGACAAAATAAATGTTAATTCTGCTCATTAGTGGAACTAAAACCTAAGATTTGAGCCTTGTAATGATGGATTTGACAGTATTTCTTCCATATTTGTACAAAATTTTTTTTCTTATTAACATACAAGAGCAGAAAACTGAGACATAAATAGCCTGGGATTCTTCCTAATCAAAACTTGAATAATTGGTAAATATTATAAAGTCCACCGTAAGTAGTAGAAAATTAAAAATGATATGTAGTTGACCAACTGGGACTGGTGATGCAGGTGATGGGTGGGTCCTAACTGCTAATTTGGTCACTTCTGTTGAAGAGAACAAATCAATGTCTAGGTTGAGCAGTACAAAGGCTTCCCTGAAAAGGTCAAAGTTCACCTCAACCCCCAATCCACTCAATTTTACCTCAAACTGGTGCCAGTTGGAAGACGGTTATGATTGGCCCAGAAATTGGTCCTGATTTTAGTGTTATTAATATTCTTTCATGTGGACATAATATTTTACAGCTTATGATGAGGTAGTGGTAAATGATACATGCAATGCATTTAGCTGCTGTTTTTGTACATATCCAATGATATTATGCTGATCTAACATCATAAATGTGGAAAACCACTCAGAGGGCAACTCTACATGGATACAAAAAGTGTTTAAAAAAAGCCTAAACTTCTTATCTTACTGTGGAGAGTCAGGCCCCTTCGTTCCCATGACAAACTGGCCTTCCTTTAACAAAAGCACCGACCTCGACAGGGCAACAGAGGGCCTGATCCGGTGAAAAGGACTGAAGGGTGGGAGGAACAACAGAGGGGGGCTCCCAGCCACAGCAAACCTGTGACATCACAAAGCCTTTCCAGCGCTGACCCCCGACCCCTGGGACCTCTGGACAGAAGGGGAGTGCAGAGTAGTCCCATCCTCCACTCTCCCACTACAGCTGACCGACAACCTTTAACCCTTTCACTGAATGAGAATGGCTCAAACTTGAATTTGGTATTATTTTTGGTCAATAAACCAAAAACTAAAAAATCTTTTTTGTTGCTATGTAAAAAATTGTGAGAAATAATAAAAACTACATATATAAGTATACACACCAATTTTGTCTTCTCTATAATATACCAATATGCATACCAATGTACTTCAGCTTTTTCCCATAATTAATTAAAACAGTTTTTAGAATATAGAGCATTAGGAAATTTTTCTAAAATGTGGCAGAGTCAAAATCAGTTCACTGAATCTAGTCTCCATGACAGCAGCCATGGGATATCCTCTCCCTTACACTCTTGAAAAGTGTGCACGGTAGACCAGGCTCATTGAATAGGCGCAGCTGTCTTGTCCACTGATATGTGGACAAACAAACCCCCCGAAATCTAGTCTTTTCTTGTGGACCAGTCAGGGGCACTCCAAACAAAAGCTGAAAGGCAAATGTCCATTCACAAATTCCTCAGTGTTGCAGGTCATTCTGCTGTTACAAAGAACCATAGCCTGCAACAATCCCACACAGATTTAAACTCTAAGATTGAAATAGTTTTGTACTTTTTACTGATATTTATATATTACATTCAAACACTGGATAAGTAGTGCTCTTCTTCAGAAAAAACAGTGAGAGGACACAAGCTATAGGCTGTCTATTTATAGAGCATTTATGAGCTTTTGGATGGACTCTCCTTATATATTTAACAATCTCTTAAATGCTCCTATAAATGACCTAACAAGATGGAAGCCTTGGTTTTAAAGGTTTTGCTATGAAATGCAAAAAAGGGATACATCTGCTTCCCATCTTCAAGTTTATAATCCATGCACTTCAACCCTGATGCATAAACATCAGCAAAGATGAACCACAAAATGTTGTTTTTTTTTACTTTCAATACTCACTTGCGATAGTCAGACGTGATCTTTGGCTTAGGATAGCTCCATATTTGTTTTGGGAGAGGCACTGGTAGAATCCTTCATCTGAATCCTCCTTGGTATGCTTTATCTTTGGTATGGACAAGGAGCCATTAGGCAGAAACCTTAAGTGTTCACTTTCTGCCAACTTAACTCCATTTTTGAGCCACTTGATGGTGACTGGAGGCTGTCCATGAGCCTGGCAGTCCATCACAGCAGAATCCTTTGGTAGTACTGTAACATCACTGGGTTCAGTGATGAAGGACAGCTCACTAAAGCATAAAACACCTAAGGGCAAGAGAATGGGAACATTAGCAAAAAAATAAAAAAAGGCTACGAGGAGAATAAAGGCATCATAAACAAGACCTTTCAGAGATTTTGATTAAATTAGTTCATGTTAAGGCATAATTACCATGTAGTAACTTTAGAGGAGAATACCGTATATAATTAATATTTGCATGTTGTTTGTTTCATACATTTATTTAAATACAAATTGACACCAATACTACTATTCACAATAATGATACATCATAAATGAGCTAAAAGTGAACTTTCCCAGAATAATAAAACTTTAATTGTTAAATTTAAATAAAATCAAAGCTTCCACATTTATTTTAGTCAGAATAATTTCCCATCTTTAGAGAAATATGACATACGGTTACGTCAATAAAGGAAGCAAACAAAACCAATTAAACTTCAAACAAGATCCGCATAGTTAGCTGTAAAACAGCGTTAATGATACAATAAAAAAAACACAACTTACCCGATAAAGGGAGAAACAAAACAAATATGAGCCACCGCTGGCTGGACTTCATCTTGAACTTCGCCATTTATCCAGATATTTGGGTCATTTTCTCCCCTCGGAGAGCCGTCGGTCCCCCGCGTGCGTTCCGGTGCTCAACTCTATCCCTTCTACCAACCGCGGAGCACCAACGGCTGATGGGGGAGAACCGGAGGATGGCCCCGCCCTCTCGCACATGCGCAGAAGATTCAAAACAGAGCCAAGAGGGATTCCACATGGATCTATCTATCTATCTATCTATCTATCTATCTATCTATCTATCTATCTATCTATCTATCTATCTATCTATCTATCTA
>CAEGAG010032085.1:0-89450 GCA_903067065.1 Brachyrhaphis terrabensis | reverse complement strand
TTCCTGTTGTATGGCCTGAAAAGCTGTGTGGATGTGAATTAATGTGTGAGCAACTGACAACCTCAATTTCCCTATGGGATTAATAAAGTTTAACCTAACCTAACCTAGAAACAGATGATGACAGATGTGTAAATCTGTGATAGATGTAGAATAATTTATATTAACTATATTTGTAATTTAAAAAAATACCAGCGCTGAAATGATTAATCAAATTAATCTATTGAAATAATTGTCAACTAATTTAGTCATCAATTAATCATTAACTAGAATATACAGACTCAAAAAAGATAATTTACTGAAAAAACCCTTTCATGCATGAGTTATGATCTTCTGTGTCAGGACTTTTTTTTACAATTTTTTTTTATTTTCTTAAGACATAAAAAAAAATTAGGAAAAGAAATTTTGTAAAAAAAAACAATTTTTTTAATTAGATTTTTTTGAGGCAATCAATTGTAATTTTCTTCAAACCCAAAGTTGTTATTTGAAAAATACATCACTTGTATTGTTCTTTAAGGGTTATCTGATGTCACAATATTTTTTTACCTGCAAGAGTCGTCTACAATAGAAGGAGGGACTGGGTCAGTTGGCATGCTTTTTTGTCTGTCGGCCAAATTGGATTTAACAAAAATAATTCCTTGCATTTGCAGCTGATGGCCAGTGGTTGATAGTGTATTTCATGATGCATTAGTGTCCCCTTCAGTGGTCTGTGTGCATTTATAACATAAAAATCCACAAGAAGCACAAGAAAATTGCTTTTAGATAGCTGTCCACTGTAGTGACCTCCACTGTAGTGACCACTATGCATGAAAGGGTTAAGAACTTGTTGCCAGGGCTGAGATGCTAACCATCTGAGATGCTAACCATCTGAGATGCTAACCATCTCAGCCCTGACCCTTTCCGGCTTCCTTTCAGCTGAAATGGATGAGTTGGTTCTGTTTTTAGTTGCTAGCATGATGGTGAAACATCTGAGTAACTTGTACTGTCGATTATTTTAATAATCTATTCATCACGATTAATAATTTCAGTCCGACATTATTCAATGTTATTTAAAACATATATACCGTATATTTTAACATGTTAGCTTGGTGCTCTTGGGGGCTCCCTGGTGGTGTTGGAGCTCAAAGCACAGTGAACTTGCACATGCCTTGGGCCGGCTCTGCCTGTTAATGAACTCCAAACTTCATTATTCCCTCTGTGACCAGGTCAAAGGGGAAAAAGTGGAGGAAACGTGAGTTAATAGGCAGCTCCTCTGCAAACATTTGGGCTCTTCATGAACGGGAAGCAATCACACAGATCAAATACACAGCAGCTGGAATCTGGGACAAATTGAAGAGGCAGGTAAGTTTAATAATCTCATGTGATCGTCCTGGTCGATGACAGACAGAGAAGCGAAGTGTTGACTGATGAGGACACGAGGAGAGCTGGTCTAAAGTTACAACTCCTGCAGCTTCAGGAATCCTCAGAAAGATCCGTGTCTGAGCGGCACCATCGTTCTGCCAATGTGACTGATTGATCCAGTAGATGAACAGTAAAGATTAAGAGGATGACAAATAGGCATGCTGCTTACACAGCGCTTGGGGCTTAATCCTCCACCCCTCGAGTCCCTTTTGAGGACCTGCTGCCGAGGCGGACACGCAGACGGCAGCGGCTTTCCCAGCAGGAAGGACACACGGACCTGTTGATGCTCAACAAGACCCTCTGACTCCACACTGCTTTAAACAAGGCCCAGACATTTAGGAAGTCTTCATTTTTATATCTTAAAGTAAAAAAGAGAGAAAAACTTCTCTATTGGTGATTAATTATGGAGGATCACCTGACGAAGATCCCCATGATGCCTTCAGCTTCTCCAGCTGAATCTTCAAGCAGCGGCGGGACGGAGGACAGCATAGGAGGTACGAAGGCCAGGAGTCAGCAGCAAAAACTAAATATTACCAAGTATTTTTTATTTAGTTTGTACTGCAAATATTTTAGAACACTTGAAATAAGACAAAACTAACTTATAAGTAACTTTTCAGCAAGATGTAGGAACTTGTTCTAGGTCAATAATGTCTTAATATTGATGAAAAAGTTTTAGTTATAAGTGAAATAATCTGCCAGCAGAACAAAATATTTTCCCCATATTATAAGTTATAATGTGGCAGATTATTTCATCTAGCAAATAACTACCACATTTTCATCTATAATCAGGAATTATTGACTTAAAATAAGATCATATTTCTCATGAAAAGTCACCTGTAAGTTAATTTTGTCTTATTATTACGATATTTGCACAAATATTAGACCAAAAATACTCTGTAAGATTTTGTGTTTTTGCAGTGTTGTGGCTATTTTAGTAAATAGCCACAACTTTATCTCAGCATAAACACTTCTGATGTTCCTGAGTTAGAATTTTAAATACAACAAGATATTAGGATAAGAAAATACTGAACTTTTGAACTTTGTGCTTTCTTGTTATGTTTCATTAAACCCGTCAAACTAAGTCCCAGTTTTATCTCCACTCAGTTCTGTGTTTTTTTTGTGTAAGATTTTGTTTTTTATTGCATCTAATAAAAAAGTTAATGTTAAGAGATTTAATTGTTCTATTTTTCTACAACCCCGCATCGTTTGTTTTCAGTCGTTTATCTGTCAGAAGAAAAAAAAACAAAACACTTTTTGCAGTTAAAATATTGAGCTTGGCCTTGTTGCAACTTGAATAAAATATTGAAACTATAAATATACAGACAGATAAAAACTTTATTAATCCCTTTGGGATTTTCCCTCTGGGAAATATAGAAAATTAACACAAATTTGTTGTCATACAAAAAAAAATCCATATCTAAAACAAAACTAAATTAATCATTATCTTCCAGGTTTATTAATAATAATGCAAATACTCAAAACAAAGGTGTTACAGTAAAGTGTTTAAGGTGAACTTTTTAAGCAAATTCAGTTTTATTTGTATTAGCAGTTGCTGGAGAAAGATTATTGCAAAAAAAGAGAAAATCTTCTTCAATAGATGACACAGAAATTTTTTATCTAGCTGTTGGTACAGATGGTAGGCTCGTGTGTGTAACAAAACCCAGCCTGCGGATGAATGGCACCATAACGAACCGGCGGCTTTGTGTGTGTTTTTTTTTGACTTGCAGCCAAGAGTCCAGCTCCAGGAAAAGCTCTGAGTCCGGCGCTGGTGTGCAAAGTGTGCGGCGACACCAGCAGCGGCAAACATTACGGCATCTACGCCTGCAACGGCTGCAGCGGCTTCTTCAAGCGCAGCGTGAGGAGGAGGCTCATCTACAGGCAAGAACGGATCAGAAACGGTTTCTGTGAAATAGAGCTGGTGAATGCTGGTGAAAATAATTATCCAACAAGTCATATCAGATTTACAATTTTACAGCAGAAAACTCATAAAGTCGAAGAAATTTGCACTAAACGTGTAACAGGTTACAGAAAATTTATGAAATTCAGAAAACTTTCAACATGCTGTTAAAAAGTCTAATTGGAAAAATCTGAAAGTTGCTTTAATCTAATTAAAGTCACACTTTGTGTACGTTCAGTCAATTTTAAAAGTAAAAATACATTTAATTTTATTCCTGACACTTCAATTAGTACAACTACAGTTGTTTTTTATTTATTTTATTAAGTGGCACCCCAAAGGGAGCGCAGAGGTGGCTTTACTATTTTCCTTTTTCATTAACCTTTTAATGACTTAAAATATGAACATCTGCAGATAACATGCTGACCTTCTATTTGTCTGGCTTATGAACATTTGTTTTGAATTTGGAGCAGTTTCAAGTCTTTACAGTAAATACAAGAAGATGTTGGATTTGTCATTTGACCTTAATTTACGCAACTGTTTCTGTACATAAAAAATAACTAAAAACATATTAAATCTAAAGTTTTTCTGGTCTTATTGATTTAAACTGAGTAGAAATATCACTTTCTACAGAAAAGGATTAGGGCCACTGAAAAAAAGACTTTTAACTCAGAATTTTGACTTTAGAATTTAGAATTCTTTAGAATTTTAAAGTCAGAATTCTGAATTCTAAAGAATTCTAATGTCAGAATTCTGAGATTAAAGTCTGATTCTTTTTTTTTCAGTGGTCCTAATCCTCTTCTGCCCCTTTAAAGCTGTTTATTAATAAGTGATGAACATAGTAGGGGGATGAAAAACCATTGCCTCCCTTTTAAAAGCCTGACTGGGTCAACAGGTGCCAGGCCGGTACTGGGATGTGTCCCGTTGACAAAGCCCATCGGAACCAGTGCCAGGCGTGTCGGCTAAAGAAGTGTCTGCAGGCGGGCATGAATAAGGATGGTACGTCCTCAGAACCTTTAATAAAAGTGGAACAACTTTAGTTTCTCCTAAAGTAACCGGATTCTGACCTGCAGCCGTGCAGAACGAGCGGCAGCCTCGCAGCACCGCTCAGGTCCGTCTGGACTCCATCGACGTCGACCCTGAGAAGGAGCACCTGGCCACCACACGGGAGCCCACCTCCTCCTCTTCGTCCTCCTCCTCTTCCTCGGCCTCCAGCGGCTCTGTCATCACGTGGCCCCACATCAGCTCCTCCATGTCCATCAGCTCCTCTGTGGCGCCGCCGCGCTGCGTCAGCCCGCAGAACAACCACCGCTTCATGGCCAGCCTCATGACGGCCGAGACCTGCGCCAAGCTGGAGCCCGAGGACGGTGAGGAGGAAACTGTTCCCGGCAGAAATACTGACAAAGAGAAACACTTTACTGTAACATTACTGAAAAAAAATCCTTCTTTACTTTAATACCCAGTCAGTCTAATCTAAAGTTAAGCAATCTTATCGATCCAATAACGATTGACAATTTTCTTAAAAACCTAAGTTTCCTCTTGTTAAGAAGGCTAACTGTTTTTCTGTAACGTGAAAGTCTAAATTGTTCATACTCAATCTTTTTTGAAAACTGCATCAAATACCAACTGAATTAGATCTGAAACAATTACTTGCAATGAATCGATTAATCAAATAATCGTCAACTAATTTAGCAATCGATTAATCGTTAACTGGATTATACAGATTTAAAAAGAAGACAATTTGCTTAAAATCAGATTCAGAGCAGTAATTAAGCCAAAACTGTACAAAATGTGCATTTAAGATAAAAACTCACTTTTCTAAATAAGCTCTTCAAGCTTTGGGTGAAACATATTTCCAGTTCACACTCATCCAGTTCAAACTCACTGAAGGAATGATATATTACTGCATTTTAGGCAGCAAAATTATGGTTTTCACACCTTATTAAAGTCAGAGTGAACTCATGGTTCTAGAACATGTTAAAATTGTTTTTATCTGATCCATTTTTCTGTCGTCATATCTTCACCTTTATATCATCTCAGTAATTTTTTAATAAGATGCTGTTGCACCGTCATGTTGCTCGGCTGAATGAAGCGATTTTAAGATGAAAATTAAAGGTCAAGTGTTTATACTTCAGAACATACCGGCGTAAAAAAGCAGTTTTCACTTTGGACCATTTCCCATTAAAGAAACGCACCATGCGCCATCTTTGATTCTCTTTCAAACGGCTCCGCTTAAGGATAACCAGCGGCGCCCTCTGCTGGATGGAGGCCAAACTACAACACTAAAATAACGGCTAATTAAAACTAATTTTAATCTAATAAACCATTAGTGAACAATTAATCGAAAGGCGATCGATTTATTTGGATGAGCCAAATAAATCTGGTTCTCCGTCTAAAGCTCCTCTTTGTGTTTTCAGTTGATGAAAACATTGACGTGACGAGCAACGAGCCGGAGAGGGCGTCCTCGGAGTACCACATGGCTCTGTACCCGTCCAGCTCCGAAAACGTCTACGAGACCTCGGCGAGGCTGCTCTTCATGTCGGTGAAATGGGCCAAGAACCTGCCGGTTTTCTCCAACCTGCCCTTCAGAGACCAGGTGAGATTCACAAAAAGGTTTTAAAAGCCAGACTTTACAGCATAAACTCTAAATTAATTAAGGTTTCAGGCAGACGGGAAGAAAATCTTCAATTTATTGCAATTTTTATAGGGCAAAACATCACACAAAGACCAATATTGTCAAAAAATATATATATATAAAATTTGTACTGTATTGCAATAAAACATCCAATGAAAATAAATGTATACATAAGCATAATTTGTGACTATATTTCAAATACTATTTAAATTATTATTATTTAATTTAATTTATAGAAAAACATTTTTATTAGCATATTATTTATTTGCTAAATATTTTCAAAAATATATTAAATATGAAATAAGTCATTCATATGTAATATAAAGCACATTTATGGCTATATTTAAGATACTAATGAAACTAATATTATTTAATTTACCGTATATAAAAACATATTTATTTTCAACATATTTATATTGTAATATCTACTATGTATTAATTTGATCAGCACATTTTTTACAAATAGGGAATAAAATATGTTTAAAGAATAATTTAGGGCTGCAACTACCGAATACTTTATTAATCGATTGATCTATCAATTTTACGATTAATCAATTAATTGGATATAAATCTAATATAAATAAATATAGTACATATATTAATTTATATAAATAAATTAAAAATCAACAAAATTACCTTTTTTTAGTCTGTATTCTCCAGAAAACAATTATTCTATTACTAAATTAGTTGACAATTATCTCATTGATCAATTAATCACAATTAACCCAATTAATTGTTTCAGCCCTATAATAATCTAGTTGGGTTTTTTCTGTTTTTAATAAAAATTTTGAAACTTTTGTAACTAATTAGTTTATATTAATTCAATTAGAGCAACAATGGAAGCTTCAGTTTCCACACAATACTAAATAATCTGCTTAAAATAATTAATAAGTGATCATTTTAAAGATTTTCTTCCTGTTTTTATCGCTCAGGTGATCCTGCTGGAGGAGGCGTGGAGCGAGCTGTTCCTGCTCTGCGCCATCCAGTGGTCTCTCCCTCTGGAGAGCTGCCCGCTGCTCTCCCTGCCTGACCTTTGCCCCGGCATGCAGGGCAAAACCAGCTACACCACCCTGGACCTGCGCCTCCTTCAGGAGGCCTTCAGCCGCTTCAAGGCCCTCGCTGTCGACCCCACAGAGTTCGCCTGCCTCAAGGCCATCGTGCTCTTCAAGCCAGGTCAGCGTCAAACCAGAACAGCCTTTCAGACGAAGAGCTGGGTGAATCTTTAATGATTTAATAATGTGGTTTAACTTTGCAAACAGAGACTCGAGGTTTAAAGGATCCAGAACAGGTGGAGAACCTCCAGGACCAGTCCCAAGTCATGCTGGGACAACATATCCGCTCACACTACCCGACCCAACCAGCCAGGTAAAATCCTCACTGTTCTGATTTAAATGTATAGCTGCCATGATTATTTTAGTCATTTATTAATCTACCATTCTGACAATTAATCGATTAATAAAACCCGGTCACATTCTGCAACTTTTACTTTTAACCACTTTTTGAGATAGATTCTAAAAACACAAATAATAATTCAATTCCTTTTTAAATAAGAAAATAAACATTTTATTACCTAAAGTTTAATGAGTACTTGATCATTTGTGGTAGAAGATGCATCTGCACCATAAAAATATTGCTAACATCAACATGAGAAAAGATCATCTTTCTGCTTGACTTGACATCAATACAGTGTAGCACTGATCTGTTGATTATTTAATTAACTGATTAATAAGTGAATGAAGAAGGTATTTTATAGGAGATTTTTTATTTTAAAACTGGCCTTTGGAAAGTTCTGTGTGCAAGATATTGAGAGAACCTCTGTTTAAATGTTTTTTTTTTTATCTTAAACGTAAGAAGTATATATATTTTGAAGTATATATATTTTTGTAGGCTTTCGGCTTAATTGCTGCTCTTCATATGCTGTTCTTTTAGCAAGCAGCCTGTATACTCCAGTTAACGATTAATCTATTCCAAAATTAGTTAACAGTTATTTCTATAATCGATTAATCGTGGTTAACTGTTTCAGCCCTGTATGTAGCTCTAAAAGATATTACTTTTTAACAATAGCAACCAAAAATAAAAGATGTATACATATAAAAGCAAATTTTTTAAATCAGAAAAGTCAAAACCCCAATATGTTTAGATATTTTCAACAAAATACAAGGCAGTTTAGACTAATTTAGGTTTTTACACGTTATGGCCACAAGATGGCACCAAAACACAAAAGAAGTTCGATTTATATTTGTCATTTTAATGTTCTGAATTTTGGGCTTTATGTCATACAGTAAACTGTGCACATCACTGTATTCTATGTAATTAGTGTGGTAAACAGTTCTGTGGTACGTTTTCTTTCTTTTACAGCTTTTCAAAAATACGAAAGAGGTGGATGTTCATTTTAGTGTCCTTTAACAGCAAATCTATCCTAAACCAACAACCACAAAATGTATTTACTTCAAAACTAAAAATTTAAGAAATTAAAGCAAAAAAATATAAAGAACTATATAATGTCAAATAATCACAAAGTCTAAATAAAGTAAAATATTAAATAAATAAAAACTAAAATAAATACATATAAATAAATAGTAAACATATGAATAATAAAAATTACATGAATAAAAGCAACTAAAGTATATAATTAACATGAAATAAAATAATTATTTTAGAGGTTTTGTGATGTGGTAGTTTGTATTTTATTGTGATTTGGTTTGTGTTTCCCTCTGATGCTAATTTTTTTATGATTTGTTGACTGTGTTCAGGTTCGGAAAGCTGCTTCTCCTCCTTCCCTCGCTGCGTTTCGTGAACTCGGAGCGGATAGAGCTGCTGTTTTTCCACAGAACCATCGGAAACACTCCCATGGAGAAACTTCTGTGCGACATGTTCAAAAACTAATCGAACTCATGGAGTCATCTCATTTCTCCCTAACTGGACTCAATATTTGCTTTTTTTCTTCTGTATAAATATTTAATAATTATGCATGTTGTTATTTTTTTTATTGTTGGCTAATTGCTTCCATATTGGGTCGTTCTGGATGATAAAAATGCAGCTCAACCTGTCAGTTTGTATCATATTTAGATGCTGATTTGTTTCTGAAAAAACCTTTTTCTGAAAATGTGACCCAGATCTTTTATTGTTTGTTTATAGACGAACTGTTTATATCTTTTGTCACTAATGGGAATCCCGTGTTTGTGTTTTTGTTGTTGATAAAGTGAAAAAAAAAACTCTAATAAGTTTGGGCCTTTATTTCGTCATTCCACATTAAGGCGAATTAAAAGTGAGTTATTCATGGACGCTAAGAATCAGCGCCCTCTGCTGTCTGGATAAAATAAAACTTCGAGAAGAAAAGGATAAATTTCAGCACAGTTTCCGCCATCTTAAATACTTTTAAGAACATTGTGACTATAATTTAAGACCTACATCGCCACAGAAATGTACAAACTTCGTCCAGCTAACTGGCGATAAATTTGCACTTATACATGACGCAGTAAAGCTAGGTGCTAGCTACCTAGCTAGATTCTTTGCTAGTTAGCAGCTAGCTAACCAACTGTTTTCATATAGACTCGAGAAGAAACGGCTTTTTACTTCAACTGTCTCGACTTTTTTTAGTTTAACTTTTAACTTTGTTGTTAGTATTATTGACAGATTTGTACGAACAACAAGGCAGTAATACAAATATTTATTCAAATATAAATCTGAAATTAGACACATGAGCAGAAATGACAATAAACTAAAGAGAACGGAATAAATGTTAAAAACACTGAAAACGGGATGACTTCGGGCTACAAAACTGCTACATTATGTTGTTGAATAATGTTGAGAGGTCTCTTAACATTAGGGTTCATCATTACTTTATTAATAGCTTTTACATAGCACAGAATCGCAATAAGAAAAACACAAAGACATTTTAATGGATTTGTGTATGATTTTACAAGGATTAGTAACAGAGTTCACCAAAAGGTAGTTTATTTTATCAGAAAGACTAAAAATAATGTCTTTCTGACAGAGTTGTCCCAGCTAAGAAATACTTGGTTATAACCATTTAAAAACATCTTGCCGAAAAGCATCAGAGAACTTAATGAAAGAATAAAAGATCTGTTTCAACACCATCATTGCAGTAAAAACAACAGTTGGTTTCAAAATAAAATGCTGGTACAAATAGTCATTGGAAGGATACATATTATTATCTGTTCTGCTGAAGGAAAAGTCCAGCAAGAAAAAACCCATAGAATATACAACATTAAATAGTCCTGTCAAGACAAAATTTAAGACCTAGGCTATGATTAACGTATTAAAAGTCACTTTACTTAAAAAGATAATTTAAGACATTAGAAAGGCCTCAATGTTAAATACACGAATTCAAGACTTCTTAAGCATGCGTAAACAACCTGAACCACTGCTTTATCTCTTTATAACGAGGGGAGATGCAATCAGATTGACGTCCTTTCTGATTTACTGCAGTATATTCCTGGACCTCACCGGCATCTTGTTTAGGATGATAAGTTCTGTTGGCCTATTTTAAGAGTTCATTATGGATGACAGACGTTTAGAGAAGAAGCAGAAGTCATTTTCCATGTCTTACTAACAATATTCAGACTGAAAGTTACTGCATCTCTAACTTATTGGACAATTACATCCAAAACATTCCCAACATTTTCCTTAAACATGAACTTTTCTGATCTCTTGTCTTTTGCTTTGACATTGTGTTTTGGTTCTTTATTGTCTTCAGAGACCCAGTGATGATTCATTTTGTGTTTCTAACACCAGGTTTTAATGCGATGCATACATATTGAGGGTTTTGGAAGAGAAAAATGTCCCACAGTACCACAGATACCCACCATACAGGACATTTTTCACATGTTGCAAGTGAAATAATCTGCCAAAGTAACTTTTAAAAAAAATCAATATTAAGGCATTATTGACTTGAAACAAGCTAACATATCTTGCTGAAAATTTACCTGTAAGTTAGTTTTTATCTTATTTCAAGTGTACTAAGATATTTACACTAAAAGACAAAAAAATATTAGGTAATATTTTGTGTTTTTTCAGTGTATTCCAACATGGTCTCATGGTGACACATGTTGTAAAATTAATTCATTTGTAAATTTGAAAGTATGGTCTGAAATTTGACACAAATGGTCTGAATTTCTTCCACTAAACTAAATTATAACAACTTTAAAATCAATAAAATAATTTTTAAAATACATGCATGGATAAATATTTACATATTTCTTAGTGGTTTTAAATACAGAGCCTTTAAAATGAATGAGACTCTTTTTCACTGAGGTTTACAGTAGTTTAAACTTGAAAAGAGTGAAATTTAATTTCATATCATGTCTTACAGAAACAGCCTGGTTACAAATGATTCCTGCTTCAAATAAGATTTGACTCCAGACAGTGACTGAAGTGACGGCTGATGTACTTCAGCTAAATGCTAAATGTCAGCTTGATAAGAACCGCCACTCACTTTTCCTTCTTCTTCTTCTTCAAACAGAATGAAACATTCAGATATGAGAACAAACACGTTTTCATCTGCAAATTCAGCTATGAGCTGGAATCTGAAACTCAAAAGCAGAAATGAAAAATTTGCAGTTAATCAGCCCAAGGATGTAATTAAAATCTAATTAAGGACAGGAAGTTGCCTCCAGTGGATAAACTGCAGATTATTTTTATTGAAATGGTTACAGCTGAGTGTCGGAAATCCCAGAGCAGGTGATTAAAAACTGATTGGTCACATGAATGAGCTCATGCACTGAGACTGGGAGACATAAAACTCTTTTTTAAAGGTTTGTTTTAAAGTACCAAAATCTCCCAGATAGCTTCTCTAACTTTACACTGCAAAAACACAAAACTAATTACCAGAGGTAATGTCTTGAAATAAGACAAAACTAACTCATAAGTAACTTTTCAGAAAGATACTGAGCTTGTTTTAAGTCAATAATTCCTTAATATTGATGGAAAAACGGATCAGTTTGACTGGCAGATGATTTCATTTTTAACTTGGGAAATATTTCATGTTATATGTGAAATTTTCTGCTAGCAGAACAAAAACGTTTTCTAAGATTTTAAGGAATTATTTACCTCAAACAAGCTCCTATATCTTTCTGAAAAACTACTTGTAAGTTATTTTTGTATTATTTAAAGTGTACTAAGATATTAACACTAGAAACTAGAGTAAAATTACTTGGTATGATTGTGTGTTTTTGCTGTGTAACTCCTTTCAGAGTCTGTCTTTTTTCCAGAAAGTCTTAGTCTAACAGGAGAAAAGCCATTCCTCACGTGTCTGTGCTCTAATTTTGACCTTTCCTCAGCTTGACTCAGACAAAGCCTCCCTTTGTTTAATAAGGGGTTTTCACCTTATTATAGGATTAGTTTCTTAAGCAACAGGCAATAAGCAAATATTTTTTGCTGCCGAGTTGCAGAAAAATCTGCAACACCGTCCGAACAAGAAATCACTCAATCTGGTGTTTCAAGATGAAAACAAACAAAGGAATGAGAAATAATAATATCACATTTAACAAATGTATAAAATAAATGGAATAAAATTAAGCACATTCTTTCATTTATTCATCCATATTCATGCAATCAGTTTAAATGGTCCATTTATCTCTGAAATTACTGGCAGATTTAGGGCATCCCTCACAGTTATCCCTCTTCTCGCCTCTGGGGGCGCTGCACCAAGAATCACTGAAGGAAACGACAGGAAAACCTCTGAAGAAGAAACTGAGCAAAAACTTTCTTCTTCAGGAAATGTAAACACAGATTTTAGCGGTTGTAGGATTTCTCTTTTGTCTTTGGTGAAAGACAACGAGTCAGGCTAGCGCGTTGGTTGTGGTTGTGTTTACCCAGAATTCCCTGCGTTGTAGTTTCTGGAGCGGTCTTTAGTGTATTTGAAATACTGGCTTTAAACAAGTAGAAATCATCCACAAGAGGTTTTAAAGCAACAATATCATCTTTTACAAGATGTTTAAAAAATAATCTTCGCACATAAATAGAGCTGAAATTATCATTTGTGATCAATCTTGATGAATCGATTGTTAAACTAATGGTCAACTACTTCAGTAATCAATTAATCGTTAACTGGAGTACACAGTCGGAAAAAAGGTCATTTGCTGAAAAGAAAAACAACATAATTAGAGCAGTAAATAAGCCATAACTGTAAAAAAAACAAAAAAAAAAAAACATTTTGCATTTAAGATAAAGAGACAACATTTGTCTATAAATATGTTCTTCCCAAAATTTGTTTCAAATTCACTAAAAGAATCCTGTATTAGTCCATAAAATGTTTATTATTTTTGTTTTAAAAAGGAATTGAATCGTTTGTTTTTCTTTTAATGTATTTATAAAATTGTACAAAAAGCCTTAAGTTGTAAAATTTAAATTCTACAAAATGTGTAATTTTTTTTATCCAATTAATTATGAGAATCATCAACAGAATAATTGATTACTAAAATAATTGTTACTTAGAAAAAGGAATAAATAAAAAAGACCTTCATTATTCTGAAATTTAAGTAATTAGACATACTTTTTGTAATCCCAACCAACCCAAAACAGGAAGAGCTTAGAAAGATTTAATGGATGTAATTATGTGCCTTCAACTGTGATAAACTGAATTATTTTAGTTTTCAGCTCCTTGGATGAAAGTTTTATGATAAATTATAAAAACATTAGTTTATTTGAAAAGTGACAAATAGTTTTATTGTATTTTTGCAGCTAGAAAAGTTTGTCCTAAAGCTAAAATTGGTTATTTTGTACTTTAAACTTATCAGTATTTAGCTAAAGTGACTGCTATTTGAGGTATTTCAAAGAAAACTAATGAAAATACTTTTTCTTCTTCTTCTCTCTGTTTCTGTTAATTTAAATCTTGCTTGTTTTGCCCTCCCTTTCTTTCTGCTGTTAATCTGTTGCATTGAGCTCTTAGTCGCACTGGGCTGTGTCAGGGTGTACAAGCCAAACTTTTCTCAGGCACGTTTCACCACCAGCAGGGTTTTTTCCTCCTGAAGGGAAAAATCTTCGTTTTCCACTCTTCACCTGTTTGCTTCCAGTCAAACAGCCGAGATGAACCAGAGCAAGCCGGAGCCTTTTCAGTATTCCTACTACGACTACGCCGACTGGTACTCCAACCCGGAGCCGACCAAACCCCCAAAGGAGTGAGGACGAAAACTATGAGGCACAGTTAATATTTTCAGACATTTGCTGTTTATAATGTAAATCCCCTTTTTCTCTCAGAGTCATTTTACCATGTGACCCGACTGCAGATGAGAAATACTTCCACATATGCATCCTGTCAATATCTGTAAGTACATGCAAGAAACAACATTTGTACAAGTTAAGGGGAATTGGACAGAAACTGCTATTTAATGTAAAGCTGTAGGTTTTAGGATATTTGAGTTGATGTAGAGAGGTTTAGCTTAACTCTTTTAACTAGAAATTCAACTAATGATTATTTTAGTTATCGATTAATCTATCATTGTGACGATTAATCAGATAAAAAATTTCCTATTTTTTATTCATGCCTTTGCAAAGCAATATCAGAAATTCGTTTTAAAAAAAGTTTAAAAAAGAAAATAAGCATTTTATTGCCTATAATGTAACAACAGTATTGTTTTAGTGAAAGCTTTATAATTTTTAGCAAAGGATGCATCTACAGCTAAAAATATTTTCTAACATGTGAAAAACTCATCCTTTCAGCTTGAATCAACATCAAAACAGTGTAGCATTGATTTAATTGTTTTATTTTGGGTTAAGCAATGAATAATTGGATGGCAAAATTAGTTGATCACGATTAATCTGATTAATCGTTTTAGCCCTTATTACATCATTTTGGACGTAAAACTTTAGTTTTTTTTAATCTTAAACGCAACATGTATATATTTTTGTATATTTTGGCATAATTGCCATCTGATTATGATGTTTTTGCAGCAATTAGTTCTTTTTTTTTTATCTGTATACTCCTGTTAGCAATTAATCAATCATTAAATTAGTTGATAGTGATTAATCCGATTAATCATTTCAGCGCTACTTCAATCATTTTGAATGTAAAACTTTTGGAGGGTTTTTTTCCATCTTAAATTCAAATTGTATATACTGTATATATTTTTGTATAGTTTTTCTCTTAATTGTTATTATGAGAATCTAGATCTTACATGAATTGGCTTTTGTTTTGAGTTTGTATGTTCTGTTAGCAATTCATATATCATGTATCATATATCATTAAATTAGTTGATCACGATTAATCTGACTAATAGTTTCAGCCCTAATAACATTTTTGCTGTAAAACTTTGTGAGTCAAACCTTTTAGTTTATAATGGTTCTTGTTTTTTGACTGCATTTGTTTACAAGTGAATCATTTAAAAACTTGTTCAAATAACATTTTGTTCTACAGACCTGACCTTGTTTTTTCTTAGTAATTGATGTAAACTTCTGCAGAAGGACTTTTTCTACTCTTCAGGCATAATGAGACACTGTGGCCTGAAAAGGTTTTTTTCTCCAAAGCAAACTTTCTCTTTCAATCAAGAGTCATTATTTGTCATACAACCACAAATTAGTGCATAATCGTGAAGTTGAAGGACAGTGACATGGAATTATGTACAAATAAGAGTCTAAAAGCACAGCATACCTTTATATTAAGCAACCTTTACCCTGTTACAACAAAAACAAAGTAAAGGCCTCAGAGGTTGGAGAGAACAATAACGAGCAAACAGCATCTTGGAGACCAATAAACACAGCAGACAGGAAGAAGGTTTTGGAGAAGTTCAAACTAGGATTAGGTTATAAAAAGCATTAAATATCTCACAGACATTTGGAGGACGGTGATCTGATTGAATGAGGTTATAATTAAAATATTTGATTAAATACAAAATGCTATAGAGGAAACCTAACACAAAACACGGTTCCGGCCCTGAACCATGGAGGTTTCTACAGCAGGAACTGGGAAATGGATGAAACTCAATAAAGGACAGAAGAAAACCCATTAGAGGTCAACAAATATCTTCAAAGATGGGCAAAACGATTGCCTACCCACAGAACAACGAGCCGAATGTTTTCCCTCCTGATAGTCCGGTAGACTCAGTTCGATTTGGGACAAAAGTGGCAACATTTGTTACATTTCTGCTGCTGCGGTTCTCTTTCTCACTGCACTCGGTGAAATGATTCAATCTAATTTAAAAACTTGTTCCCCCCCTCGCCTGTAGGGGCGCTGCACCAAGAACCATGGAAGGAAAACCTCAGAAAAAGACAAGGAACACAACTTCCTTCTTCACAAAATGCAAACAAAAATGTAGCAGCGTCAAATTATAGTGGTTGTAGGATTTTTCATTTGTCTTTCATTAAAAACCAAGAGCTATTTCTAATGCTAGCTCTCAGCTGACATGTTTGTTTTGGTTGTATTTACCCAGAATGCACTGCCCTGTAGTCCACTTCCTGCTTTTGGAGCCGTTTACACCTCCCCAAACAAACCCGAACTTTCTAGACAAATGGACTATCAAAGCCATATTTTTCCAGATTTTTATTTTCAAATAAATCTCTTTAATCCCGTGCATGATGTGGATTTAAATAGTTTTTATATCACAATAATGTGGCAGATTTTCCTCTTTGCCTTTAGTTTGTGATGATGCTGGTCCTGGCAGCTCTCACACGGAAAAACAAACTGTGCCAGGGGTTCGCACGAGGGTCAGCCAGCATTTTCAGGTGAATATAAGAACATATGGAATAAATTATCTGTGTTTTAATGTTAATATTTGTGCATGTTTTTGCTTTAGTCCAGCCAACTTCCTGGACCAGACCCAGCAGAAGGGCCTGGTCATGGCTGTGTTTGGTCTGGTCTTCAGTAAGCTGGCCATGCTGGTGATCGCCCCGGATCCGCTGCCCTTCATCAAAGACACTCCAGCAAACATCAAAGGTGTCATCAGATCAGACAGAAACAAAACTTTTACTCATTTAAATCACACAAAGCAGAACTCAACGACATTTTTCACATTTTTTGCAGAGTACATGAAGATAATTGCCATCTTCTACTACCCGGTCCTGTACTATCCTCTGCTGGTCTGCGGCACGCTGCAGCGCAACGCGAGTTACGTGTTTGGGACGCTGCTGTCCGTCACTCACTTTGGGGTCCTGGTATGGCAGAAGTTTGACTGTCCAAAGACGCCAGAGGTGAAGCAACCCATAATACACAGCCTTCCTCTGCAGAAGCAGTATATAGTTACCAATTACTGTTCTAGTGTTTAGTGAAAATATCTTAGTACACCTACTTTCAGCAGTATGAAAGAGCTTGTTTTAATAATAATTCCTCAATATTGATGAGGCTCTACAGGCAGATTATTTCACTTATGACAAGAACTGCATAAAGTGCATTTTGTATCAAACATCACTCTGTTCTACAGCAGCATATTGGGGCCATTGTACATAGAATAAAAAAAGGAAGAGTAACTTTTTGCAAAACACTTGGACATTTTTAGATTATTCTCAGAAATTTTCTAAAAATTAAAAACCATTGAAATTTCAAAGTTTTAAAATTGGAACTTTTTTTACTTTTGAAACTCAGAAGTTTCTGTGTTTTTTTTTTCTCACAAATTCTTACAATTAATTTTAAAATTCCTGAGTTTTTTTCTAGCAAATTTTCAACTTTTCTCAATTAAAAAAAAATAAAAATACTGAAGTTTTTGGCAGAACTTTACTCGTCTTAATTTTTCTTCCCTAATATGCCGTCGTACTACAGAAGATGACCAGGGCCACTGAATAAAAAGAAATTCTGACATTTTCTCTGAATTCTGACTTTTTTCCTGAGCATTTTTACTTTAATTTCAGGATTCTGGCTTTTTTTATTCATAAGATTAAACTATGAATTCTGAGATAATTTAAAAAAAATTTTTTTAATTAGTCTTTTTTCCGTAGCCTTGAGAATAATTTGTGGTGAATATTTTGTTAGAAATGTTTGTTTCTTTTAATTTTGCAGATCTATAAGTACTATGCCCTCCTTGCCAGTCTGCCCCAGCTGGCCTGTCTGGCGTATCTCTGCGTTCAGTTTCCTGTGCTGTTTGTGAAAGGACCAAAGACTGACGAGGTGAGGAGTCAGGTTTATTAGTAATTAAGTTTTTCTTGTAAAGATGAGAAATGCAGAATTTTTCTTACTATAAACATGTGAAACCACATCAATTTGAACACTTGTCTGTTAGATAATTGCTGCTGCAAAATAAGGAGGAGGAATTGCCACTATATACAAAAAACAGTAAAAATATTGATCAGAAGGGTAAAACTCAATAACAGCAAACTGTTGTTGCTTGTAGGATCTTGACAGCAGCTACTACACCAACTACGTTAAGTCACTCCTCAAGAAAAAGTCTTCAACCGTTTGGTGAGTGGAGATAAAACTGAGACTTAGTTTGATGGGTTTAATAAAACATCTCAAGTAAACACACAAGTTCAAATGTTCAGTATTTTTTGCTGCGTGATGTTTTACTATTTTACTATTTCATAAAGATTTTGTGTTTTTGCTGCTTAAAATATATTTTAATAAATAGCTACAAATAAATAGTAGGATAAATACTTTTTGTGTATTTTTTATCTAGTTTCTACTGATGATATCTACACTTGAAATGAAACAGAACTAACTTACAAGTAACTTTTCAGCAGGATTAATAATATTTCCTTAATACTGATTAAGTGAAATAATCTGCCAGTGGAACAAAACATAATAACTTATAATATTGGAAAAATGTTTTCTTCCACTGGGAGATTATTTCACTTTTAACTGGTAATTTTTCATTAATATAAAGTAATTATTTACTTAAAACAAGCTCCTATATGTTGCTGAAAAATTACATGTAAGTTTCTTTTTCTTATTTGAAGTGTACTAATATATGGAGGTCCAAAACGGACATAATTACAAATAAAAGCAGAAATATATGCTGTTTCTTATTTATTTTCTTCATACAAAAAATTGTTTCTCCTTTTCCTTACACACACATTTTCATTTGTATAAAGAATCAATAAATTAGATCAGAGGTATTGATCTCCAAAATAATAAAGATAAATGCATTTTTGCTTTTATTTTTAATTATGTCAGTGTTGGTCCTCCATATTGTAATATTTGCATTAGAAACAAGACCAAAAACACTTGGTAAGTTGTTGTATTTTTGCAGTGAAAATACTAAATGTTAATAATGTACAGCAGCTCTTCAGAAACAGACAAACCGTCACTAGTGGAGAGAATACTGGAGGTGCCAAAAAATTACATTTATTTACCTGAAAAAGGTGAGATTATTCACTCTGATAGAGATATTTCATTTAAAGCCATAAAACTTTAATCTATATTAATAATAATGTTCTGTTTTGCCTCCAGTGTTCCAGTTCCCAGTGAAGCTGGCTGTGTTGTCTTTTGTTACCTGTGTGGCCATCTATCACGTACGGCTCTATGATTGAATCTTTCTGTCTGTTTAGTTGGTGAACATATGAGGAAGTGTTTGTGTTTTTCTCTTTATAGACGGCGCTGCTGTTGGTTGTCCTGGTGGTTCCAACTCTTCACATCGTCCGCGCAGGAATAGATGAAAACATCGCCTTCCTGTTGCTGGGATTTGGGATTATTCTGTCCGAAGACAGGATGGAGGTCGTCAGAATCGTGACTTTCTACACCTGGTTGCTGGAAGGTTGGTGGAGAAAATTATTTTTTTTTTTTTGTATTTTCAAAAAAAAAAAAAAGAGTTTTGTTTTGTTTTTCTTTTTAATAGTGTGCTACCTCTGTGCCATGACGCTGTCTTGTTTGGTCAGTCTCGTAATGCTAATGAGGTCCATGGTTCTTCACAGGTAGAAAAATATTTATCTTTGGAAACATTTTCAACTCATAACATGTCATAGTTTCATATCTGAATCTAATTAATCTTTAATTTAATTTCAGATCGAACCTGAAGGGGCTGTATAAAGGAGACGCGTATAAGAACTACAACACCCAGAAGACCATCAGTCCGTCCAGATCTGGAGTTTTCTGCTGGATGGGTTTAACCGGATATCAAGCTGCGATCGTTTGCCTCGGTGATTATTAAATATGATCAAATAAATTAGGAAAACAGAACGTATTTGAACTTATTGAAGCACATAATCAGTTTAGCTTTAAACAATAAAACATGGCAATAATAAACAACGTCCTCAAGCTGCTCACAGTTTTTTAAATGGATCTCTTTTTAAGATGGGGAAACATCTTACTGGTTTATGTAGTTGGTTAGTTCCTGCAGAAACAATGGAACATGTTTTTATTAGTTCTAGAAAATATGTAAATCAAAGATTATTAAAAACGGAATTAGGTTTTAATAGGGAATTGAAATTTGAGAATGTGGTTGATCAGTTAAATAGTATCCAGGGGAAAAAGAAGATTTTTAATTTTTTTAAAAAAAATACTGGGATCATTATGAGAATTTGAGATATAGCTATTAGGATCCAGTAGATGGCGGTAGTGCAACAGTAATGGATGCAAGCTGCCGTTAAGTCTAAAGAAGAAGAAGAAAAACGTCCTCAAGCTTTAATTAATATAGGAAATATAAAAAATATGCATCGTTTGTTTAATCCATGTTGGCTTATTTACTTTATTCATTTATTTACCTTCTCCTAGACACTCTAAACTTCTTTATATGGTTTTATACTAATGTTTTTTGTGCTCTTCTACTAGCGGTACGAACGGCTAGCGCTATTAGCATCGATGCTAGCATCGATGCTAATAGCGCTAGCTAAGTTTATGAAGCATCGTTAGCTTCCTTAACTTGCATCTGTTAAAGTTACAGCTGTACTTTGAATTAAATTATTTCACATTTATTAAATAAAATCATGTTTATATGTATGTATTCTGTTCTTCAACATAAACAAGGTGCAGCTGCATTGCTAGCAACTAGCTTTGCTTATTTCAGCAGTTTTATACAATTTATTTTGGTTACTAATTGGTTTCTATGCAAATTAATTTAGTTCTACTCCTTAACAACTATGTCCAACTGCAGTTTATTTAAAATATTTCACCACTATACATTTATGCAATCTCTCCCTTCCTTGTAAATATTTATAAAATAAAAGTGACATATTGTAACGTGTTTCTGAAAATTGAAATTGATCTTAAATTTCTGTGGTGTCTGCAGGAATGGCCATCCAGACCCTTGTGTTTTTCATCTGCTTCTTATTTCTGGTGTTTTTAATCATCATCCCTATTTTTTATGGCCGCAACATTATCGTTTTTGAAGTTGCAGGAAAATCATGGTGAGTGTGCATCACTAAGATCTTTCCATTTTAAACTAAACTGGATCAGAAGATAAACTTACTGAAAGGTTTTTCATTCTGGTGATTTTTCAGGCCGGTTTGGGTGACAGTTGTACTGGTTACAGTGCTTCAACATGTGACTGCTCAGTTTTTCTTTGTCAAAAAGGATTCTGGTACAAGAGATTTAAAAAACAGGTTTGTTTGATGGGTTCTGCTTAATGGATGCATAGTTATTATAAAGATTTAGAAACAATTCTTAAAGTTAATGAAATAATCTGCATATCATAGCAAACGTATTGAATTTTTAAATAAACTTTATAAATTAAGCCTTTCATTTTTTAATG
Source organism: Brachyrhaphis terrabensis (assembly GCA_903067065.1). Taxonomy (NCBI): domain Eukaryota; kingdom Metazoa; phylum Chordata; class Actinopteri; order Cyprinodontiformes; family Poeciliidae; genus Brachyrhaphis; species Brachyrhaphis terrabensis. The sequence continues at coordinate 67,954 of CAEGAG010032085.1, read as the reverse complement.
ATATTTAAAAAGACAAGTTTTTTCTGTACACATTAAGACTCATGAGATTTACTTAGAAATACGGCATTATGTGCAAAGAAAAAAGCAGTTAATACAATATTATGTAAAAAAAAAAAAAAAAACATCTAAAAGCTTATAAACTGCTAAAAAAATAATATTGGTTACTATAAGAAAACATTATTACAAATAGCATTTATTCAAATATATGTTTTAAAGTGCTAAACCTGGGAGAGCATTTAGATATTTAATAAAAATTGCCTGAGAATGGCACCTTGAGGAATCTCACTGGTGTTTGTTTTCTCTCAAAATTATTAATTTAGTCCAATTTTTTATTTTATTTTTTAGAGTTTAGAATTTCATTAATTCAAAAATATGTGGTACCAGTTTTCTTAGAAGGTCTCAAAACATTTTTTGCACTTTTAGCTAAAAATTTAGCTAAACATTTGGCAAAGATTCTGCCAATTTTCTCAGCAAGATTCAAAACATTTTTGCACAATTAGTAAAAAATTCATAAAAATTTTTGCCACCTACTTTTGAATTTTCTCAATTCAAAAATAATTGGTGCCAATTTCTCAGCAGGATTTTTAGAGAATTAATAAAAGTCTATATACCAATGAATTAAAAATAATAAATAAATGATTTGGTACATTTCAGAGAGAGCCTCTTCCTCCTGACCTACCTGCTGTTTGTGGTGAACGTTGTTGTCGGTCTGATTGTTGGTATTTGGAGAATTGTGATAACGGCCTTGTTCAACATCGTCCACTTCGGTCGGATTGACATCAGTCTCCTCCATCGCACTGCAGAGTCCTACGATCCAGGTAAACACATTCCTCTAATAGTTTGGATGTTTTAAAGCTTTAATCTGGAGGGTTTTTTGACACCACCCAGCCTACAGATACTACACCCAGTTCCTGAAGGTGGAGGTCAGTCAGTCCCACCCGGTGCTGAAGGCGTTCTGCGGACTCCTGCTGGACGTGATGGTCGAGGTCGGCAGAGGAGGACAGAAAACACAAGATGCAGAAGAAGGTAGGAAGACTCAGAGCTACAAACGACTAATCGAATTTTTGGAAAATCTGGATTTTTTCCCACCGATTCTTTCCTTGGATTTTTGTTGTTCAGAGTGATGTCACCATGGCTGAGGCGGCCATCTTGTTTGACAAACATTATTTACAGTTTCTGTTTATTTAGGCTTTGGATTCAGGTTAACTCTACAACAAAATATTAGGGTCAAACTAAGATTTTTTTTATTTTTGTAATTAGAATATTTCAATAAATAAGTTGTAATAATATGAAAATACAATCATGTGACAGTAAAATCAAAGCAAAGTGAGAATAAAAGTCATACCATCAGGAGAATGAAGTAATAATTTTATAAAAACTCCTCCACATCAAAATCTATATTCTTTTGATTATTTGGGAACTAAATATTTAGTTATGAAATAAATAATAAATTTGGAGCTAAAGTTTTACTCATAAAGTTATGAAGTAAAACTTTATGAAGTTATACTACATAAAATTTTATATAAATTTATTTTATGTAGTTAAGCTTCGCAAGCTGAAATGTAACTTTATTTTATGACTTTAGAACTTGTAATGATCTCAATAATTAGAAGCTTTTTTCTTATTGAAACAACTTTCTTGTCATTTAAAAACATTCTTCCATTAAAATTACATCTTTATTCTGCTAATCTAATCTGTTTAATGTGATTGCTGCAGTTGTTTAGTTGTAGTTTTTAGTTTGCATTTTTGTGATTGTAGCATTTTTTTTGCAGTATTTTTCTGTTGGATTTATGTTTTGGATTTTCCGTTATTCATGTGTTTGCAGCACGTTTGGACTTTTGCCACCATAGTTGCCTATTAAATCTGCACAATGAACTTAATGAGGAGCTATTTTGCACTAATGTGCAAGAGAAAAAGTCTATAAAGTCATGAAAACTCTTCAATTAAATATCCTAACTATATCAAAACATTTTGACCTGATCAGCTCCTCCTTGGTGCTTTCAGGAGCCCAGGAGAACCGACCCAACAAGGCAGCCAGCAGTCGGAGGATTCGCGCTCGCTGGCAGCTGCTGTACACGCTGGTGAACAACCCGTCCCTGCTGGGCTCCAGGAAACACTTCCAGACCCTGCAGACATCCGAGAGCGTCCCGAACGGCACGCCCAACCGCAGCTCCAAGAAGGAGGAGGAAAAGGTGGAAGCCGAGGCCGCCCCGTCCTCTGAGGGCGCATCGAGCCAAGATAAAACTGAATGAGAGCGCTAGCTTGTGCAACAGTCTGTAAAGTTACACAGTAAAAAATTAACAGCAAGAGTTTGATTTACTTAACCTGTCATAAAGAAAAAGATGTGGCTGGGATCATTTTCAGGTACATTTTCACCAAGTTAGACATTTCACCGATATCAGAGTTACAAACTAAACATTTAATTTACTAAATTAAATATTTAGTTACCAAATAAATATTTAATTTAGAGCTAAATTTAATATTTAGTTCTTAAACTAAATATTTAGTTATGAACTAAATATTTGTTTTCCAACAAAACATAACATTTCCAAACTAAACATTTAATTTTCAAACTAAAATAAATATTTAATTTGAAGCTAAATATTTTACTTACCATCAAAATATTTAGTTCACAAATAAATATTTATTTTTCTAACTTAGTATTTAGTTTCTAGCTAAATAAAAAGATTTATTTTCCATACTAAACATTTAATTTGGAACTAAATATTTAGTTAAAATACTAAATATTTAATTTTAATGTTTAGCAAACTATGATAATAATATATAATATTCCAAACTAAATATTTAGCTTGTTAATTTAATATTTAGTTTGGAGCTCTGACATTTATAAATGCATGAATGACGTGAAAATATGAAAATGAACATATTTTTTCCTCCGACAGGCTAAATAAGCCAAGTAAACTTTTCATTGTGAAACTTTGACACCCTATGCAATAGAGTCTGCAGTTTCCTCCAATTAAAATAAATTGCAATGCACTGAATGGAGAGCTTAATGTTGTAGTGTTGGTTATAAAATCAGCTTTGTCACACAGGAATTAATGAGGAACAAGTTTTGGGCTGACTACCTTTAGTTTATATTCCCTGACTCACTCTGTCTGGTCCTCATTGTCAGATGTTATCAGTACAATCATCGTGTTATAGTCACTGTATTTGCTGTAAAAACAGTTTTAGGCTCTAACTAAACAGGAACCAGGGCCTCCTACTAATGTTGTTTTGACATCAGGTGCCTGATTTTCGCCCGGACCTATTTAGATGTGACACACGAACGTACTGAAGTTTGTGCGTTCATAAAAGAAAGTAAGTTTTAAAGTGTATTTTACTGCTAAGTACGTCTTGTGTTGTCTGTCAATCGAACCACTGATAGTCATGATTGTTCTGCATTCTTGTTGACTACAAAAGCCATTAGCATAATGTTGCCAACGCTAACCAAAAGCCCATTAGCATAATGTTGCTAACGCTAACCAAAAGCGCATTAGCATAATGTTGCTAACGCTAACGTTCGTGTTTTGGCCGATGGCTTCGTTTATATATTATATTGGTGCAGTACTGCTGAATAAATACGGTAAATGCTGTTAAGTATTTTTGTTTATTGATTCTTTTAAAGCAATAATTCACACAAATAGGTTTATTTGTATATTTTCTGTTTACAGACCACAAACGTGTGAGAAATCCTCACTTTTGTTGTTCAGAAAGCGAAATAAATGAAGTTGGTTATTGTTGGAAAATCCCACATTCTGACAGGACTCAATCATTATATTAATTTACACATAATATTATACAGTGGTAATATAATAAGTTTTTTAGATTTAGGAAATGTGTTATACAAGTTTAGGTTGTGTATCTGTCAGTAAACTCATAGAGTTAATAAGTGTGGATTTAATATTCACAGATATGTCAACAAATTGGCTCGTTTGCCTAGAAAGTCCGATTTGTTCGTAACCAAACTCAAATGTGAACCTTTGTCAGGTTGAAATGAACTGAATGTTAACGCCAAACCGCTCTAAAAGCAGGAAGTAGATAATGGCGCAAGGCATTCTGGGTAAATGGAACCAAAACAAACACGCTAGCAGGAGAAATAGCTTGTGGTCTTTTACAAGGACAAAAGAGAAATTCAACAATCCCTAAACTCTGACGCCTCTCCATTTTTATTGACATTGTGAAGAAGGAATTTGCATTCAAAAAATAAAGTCATTGTTTAAAGTTTATTTTTACTGCAAAATACATCTTAGTAGTAAAAGATGAGAGGTTGCTGAGGTAAATAGGTTTGTTTGGTTTTTTCTCAGTGCTGCGAACTAAACCATCTGAAAATGTAACAGATGTTGCAATTTTGGTCCCCAATTGTATTGAGTTTAAAGTGAAGACACCATTAACCTCGAAGTTACCTGGATCTGGTTTCTCTCTCCTCCTTCCACTTGTTTGGCTGCTGAGGAGCTTCAATCAGGTTTGGACTCAGTGAAGTTGAAACAGGCAGAGCAAAATGGCTGCAACGCTGAGGCAGTTTCTTGTCTTCCCCCTGGAGACAGTTGAGGACCTTTGTTCTGGAATCGGGGGCACGTAATCGTGGCCAGGCAGTGAATCCCCATCTGCCAGTCATTTAAAATGTCAGCACATTTAAATGTGACCTGTTATGCCTCCTTGAACAGGTCATTGGTCTGTGGTATATACAAAACATGTTCTTAACCATTTCTCCACAGAATCATTCTTGGGTAGTGAGATTTTAGTCAGAATGAGCTGTTTTAGGAACTCTTGTCACTTTTTAAATCCAAATAAGCTGCTAACTCAACATTTACAATTCTATAGCAATACATCTTTGAAAAGCAAAAGTAGAGCCTCCTACACAACCAACTAGATGCAGCTAGTTGTGTGTTTTGTTGTAAGTCAGCAGCCGAGCTGACCAAACATGCTGGCGCTCAGCTCGGGTTGCTAGGTAACCAGGCTGGACGTGGCTGGGGTTTCTAGGTAACGGTGCAGCAAGAGGTTTTTGAAACGGCCCATTTTCCTAATGCCAAAAAAATTTCCTTTATTTTTTTTTCTCTTTTTCAAGTGCTTCGGTGGTTTTTCGAAGCAGCTGAGACTAAAATGGAAGTGCAAAAACGTGCAAAATGTGAATTTTGCAAACAGACAAATGAATAACAGCAAGCTGAAGCTGAAATTTATCTTCAGCTGGATCACGTTTTGTGCCTCTAACTGCTCTGAGAGGCTAGTTTTTAACTCCATATTGATGTTCACCACAATCGGGCTGACGGTGCTAATCAATATTAGCATCTGTGTCAGCAGAGAGGGGTCGATCGTACGCTGACGCCTTGCAGCAGCTGGACTCTCATTACTGCTCAGTTCCCTGATGATTTGCAGACTATCAAGATTTTTTTAAGTCTTGCCATGTTTGTTTGGCTCTGATGTAAAATCATTTAAATTCTGTGTTTTATTTGTTAAACTAAATTAACATTTTTATCTTTCTTACATACACATCTCACAAAATAGCCCACAGATATATAAAGTTTTGTTTTTATATAGATTATTCTCCAGCATTTGCAGAAAAAATTGCCACACATTTCAATAAAAACAGATAAACAACGGCTAGTTATCCCACTTTTTACATTTTATTGAGGCACATTGAGGGTTAAATGGGAATGTATGAAAACACACAACTTCCTTTATCACTTGGGTTAAACAGACAAGAGGCACAGAAATAAAGTTGAATTTTGAGTCGAGAACACAGGCAGCATGCAGGGCCTCTAAAACGGCAGCCCACTGGAGAAGGACCCACATCATTAGATAATACTCAAGTGTTTGTATACATTTCTACCAACAGCAAGTTTACAATATGTTTGGTTATTTCACAGAACATCCTGACATTAAAACAGGACAAACAGATTAACCTTTAAAGCAACATAATTTAGGTTTCTGACATTTAGCTGAATTCCTCATGAGACAAAAATCACAACAGAAAATTATGTTTTCACATTTAGCAGTTTTTTAAAGTGTTATAATTTACTGTAAAACATTTTTCAGTTTTTCCATCCTGATCCCAGAGAGCCGATTTAAACAGCTTATCAGGCGTTTTGTCTATTCTAAGAGTTCTGTAGAAGAGAAATTTACTAGTTTAACTTTTGTTTATAATTTGTCAACATCAGAGAGAGAGAAAAAGAGAGAGAGCTCCACATTTCATTGCAGTAATTGCTTCATGTTTACCTTGCTTTGCAGAAGAGCCTTCTCCAAAACATCTTCACACTTTACAGATTAAGAGTATTTTTGTCTAGTTTTAAGTGAAAATATCTAAGAACTCTTAAAGTAAGACAAAATTAACTTAAAAGTAACTTTTCAGAAAGATACTTTTGATCTTGTTTTAAGTGAATAATTCACTAACATTCAGCAGGAAGAGGCCAACCAGCATTATTGGAGAACAAATAGAGAACATCAATCAAAGCAATAGTGAGATGGTTTAGATAAAGGCATTTGGATGTATCAGAGTGGCCTAATCAAAGTAATAGAGCAAAAATATGATGAAAAAGACCTTCTGTAAGGCGCTGACTTTGGAAGGCTGATTCTATATGCATGCTATAGAGTTTTATTTGAGAGAAAAAGAAAAAAAACTTCCAATCCACATTTCCTTACTAATCAGTCAGTGTATCACCTAAAACCCATTAAACAGCATTTTAATATTATTAATACTTTTGCAAATTTAATTAATAAATTTGTGAACTTTCTAGAAAAGCGTTTTCAGTCCTTTCCCTCTCAGAATAAATATTATAACGTTGTTTTGTGCAAAAAAAAGCATTTAATGTACAAACAAATTTTGTTTTTAAAGATCTGACATTTAAAAATATATTTTTTTTCATGATATACATAAAAACAGAAAATGTGGCAGATTTTCAGTGTTTCTACAGACGACAGTGAAATTATCTCTAAGGTTGTTTGTTGAGTCTTTGTTGATATTCTGGCTGCATCATTTCTCATCAGACATGAAAGCAGCTTCAACTTTTCAGTCAAATCAATTAAATAAGGAAAAAAAGACAGACATTGACTGCTTTGATGCTGTGGTGCAACTAGGAATGCAAATTTATTAATAATGACTTAATCTAAAGTTCAAGATGGCCGACCGGCTAAAAAAAAGAAGCACATCGCTAAATTTTAACTATTTTTGTATCAGCTGTGTTAAATACTCACTGAATAAATAGAAAATTGTGTTTTTCTTACAGTATTGAACTCAGACAAACCTCAAAATCAACCATGGCATCATGACTTTTTCTATGATATTCCAATTTTTCTGCATTATTCCCTCACGTTTATGTCATCAGATCCTTCTCAGCTTCGTAGCAAATCGGATGACGCTGCTCCGTCATCAGCAGAATCAACTCTATTGTTGAGTGTTTATATTTCAAAACAGAACCGCATACCGGACTCTGTTTGGACCGTTTCTCTTTCCCGTTTTCCATCTTTGTTTCGGTATTGGCGGTCAAACTAAAACACTGAGAAAAGGTTTAATCGGACATTATTAGTTAATCGATTGAAACAAATTTGATTCTAATGACCCATTTCTCAACTGTCTGCATCCCAGATTTTGGCCCATTCTCACTCAAACGTTTGGGTCTGGCTCGAGTTCTGCTACAGACGTCGGCAGCTTTGGTTCTGCTTTAAAGCAAATCTACCTTCATCCATGTCAGGTCAATGCGAAGGAGAGCAGAACTTCTTTGGGACTTAAAATAAACCAAACCAATGAGAAATAAGAGTGATTTGGGTCAGAACATGTTTGCAGATTAGTAATCAGGATATCTGTAGTTGCTGGTAATATTGACGGCTTCGGCCCCCAAAGGCAGCCTATCGCTGTACTCAGATCCCATCTCACAGTCGTCTATGTTTCCCTTGCAAGTGAAAGACTCGGTGACGATGCTTTCCTCTGTGTCTGCCTCCTTCTCCCCGTCGTCTACGCTCTCCGTCTCCACTTCGTACTCGTTTATCTTCCTCTGAGACTCCGTGATGGGAGCGTGCATGCTCAGGTTCCTCTCCAGGTGGTACTGGTCTTTGGCCTTCAGGATCAGACGGTAGGTCTTACTGCGGTACTTGTAGACCAGGTGGAAGCACGTTGCGCCAAGCAGAGGCACGGTGGACACGGTGAGCAGGCAGATGCTGACGGAGATGATGATGAGGAGGTTCGGTACCCTCCGTCTGGTGGAAAAGAGCACCTGGACTTCACAGTCCTCCCCTTTGTAGGTCAGACACAGAGAGTAGTTGGTGCCAGGCCGTAAGCCACTGAACCTGTAGGTGTTGACGCCTTCTTTGATCTGTGACCACTGGACGGCGGAGTGTTTGCTGTCGGCAGCAATGCAAAGATACAAACCGTTTGATTGGAAGTTTTCCAGGACATCTGGAAAGCCTGAGTTTTCCTCGCTGTCACTCTGGAAGCTCTTGGCTCGGCTGGGGCTCCTGTCTGGGGGTATAAGTAGGGGATTGAGTCGCACCGTTGCCTCTGTTTCTGACACTCCTAGTGCAATGACACCAAAGTCGAAGGTGTACTGCTTTACGTTGTCCAGGCTTGCGTTCAGGATGTGGCCGGAGATGTTCTTTGTGTTCGCAGTTAAGCCACATTTGCTTGAACGAATCAGGTATCTTGTTGTGTCTTCATAAAATTTAGGATTGATGTGAGCAGTTGGAAGGATTGTTGGGTCTTTTCTTTTTAAATCTGGAAAATTTAGAGAACCAAAGACTGATTTCCTCTTGGTTGGTGGGTAAACTGTTGGGTTGGTGTGAGTAGAAGTGAACACTGTGGTCATCCCTTTGATTTGTGTTGGTTTTGGACGTGCAATCACCTTAACAGACACTGAATCTTCATCTCTGCCAAACGCATTTGTTGCAGAGCAGCTGTAGTCCCCATCATCCTCTTGTCTGAGGCTTGAAATGAGAAGCGTGCCATTGCTAAACACTTTAAAGGAGTCAGAACCTTCATTAGATTCTGCAGAGTCGTCCTCAGTGTCAGACAGAACCACCTCATGTTTTTGGCCTTTGCTGGAAATATTCCACACCACCAGAGGTCTTGGGTTTCCGTTGAACTCACAGGTCAAAATTAATTCAGAGTTCTCGTGGAAAACCTTGTCAATAACATGCGGTTCAGTCAGTACTGTGACATTTGGGCTTGTACACTTAGACTCTGGCAGTTTTGAAATGACTTCACCTTTGAGTTCCTTGGGAAATGCACAAGTGATCAAGCTCTGATCCGAAACTGAGACGATGGTCGTGGAGATCCAGTCTCTGAGCCAGTCCAAGGTGCAGGTGCACACAAAAGGATTGTTAAATATCTGCAAATGCGACAAAGACACCAAGCTGTCAAACGTCCCCTCAGCTATGGTCTCGAACCTGTTGTTGTTAAGTCTGAGTGACCTCAGGTTTTTGAGGTTGGTGAAAGCATCTCTGGGCAGGTGGGCCAACTCGTTGTGGTTCATCTTCAGCATCTCCAGATCCGTCAGGTTCAGCAAATCCCCCCAGGGGAAGTCCGCCATCTTATTGTGGCTAATGTCGAAGTTGCGAAGATGAACCAAAGGTACGAGGCTCCCTTCCTCGATGGAGGAGATGTCGTTGCGGGCCATCCACAGGGAGGTCACCTGGGTGACGTTATCGAAGCTGCCGAGTGGGATCATGCCGATCAGGTTGGCGGAGAGACTGACGGTCGTCACGTTGGGAGGCAAACCCTCCGGGACTTTGGCTAAATCTCTGTAGGAGCATTCAGCATAGTGGCGCCCGTATTTATCTGAGCAGGTACAAGACTCAGGGCAGCAGAGGACGGACGAGAGGAATGTGATGACCCCCAGAGCAAAGGGGAGGATGTCTGCTGCTGCCATTTCTGCTCCTGTAAATCAGCAGAGAATAATTAAGACTGATTGATCATTCCCCAGTAAGAGAGATGTGACTGAAATAAAAGGTGAGGTAGTACAAGTTAAAGGAATAAGGCATAATAAACTTTTCTGGATCAAAAATATTAAAAACAAAACATGTTCATTACATTTTTGCACAAAATCACTCTTAGATAATTAGATTTTAGTTTGGTCAGTTTTAATACTTTGTTTTAGGGCGTCTTGTCACTTTAAATCCACATAAACAGCTGCTGGCCACGTAACTCAACGACAGAGTTCGGCTTGTGTTGCTAGGTAACGGGCTGGGTTCGGCTGGGGTTGCTAGGTAACGGTGGAGTGCCCATCGAATGTGACTTAACAGTCGGGAAGTTCTTGAAACAACTTATTTTCCAGACACCAAAAAACATAAATTTATAGCCAGAAAAAGGTTGGGAATTTTTTTTAAGTGCTTGGTTTGTTTTCAGAAGCAGTAGATGTACAAAAAACATACAAAATTTTAATTTCACATAGTAATTCCCCTTTGACATTAATAACTTTAGAAGGTTTGAATCAGTTTCTGAAGACCAGATGTTTTGTAAATGTCATGAATAGCAGAATAAGTGGAGGCTTGTTGATGGTGAGGATAGACGCGGTTGGACTCAGGTTGTAGTGGAAAATGATGGTTTTAATGATGATGGCAAAAAGTGAACAGAACAGAGTACTAGAAATAGCAATACTAAGACATGCAGGGTGCAGATTCTGTTTAATCAAATTATTTAATGCAAAGCGAAAACACAAAATCTTACCAAGTATTTTTGCTCTAGTTGTTCAAATATCTCAGTCCACTTGAAATAAGACAAAACCAACTAAGAAGTAACTTTTCAGCAAAATATATTAGTTTTTTAAAGTTAATAATTCCTTTATATTGTTGGAAAAGTTATAGTTCCAGTGGCAGATTATTTCACTTATAACAAGACATTTTCCCATGTTAGAACTAAAACTTCTTCATCCATATTAAGGAATTATTTACTTAAACCTAGCTCCTATTTTTTAATGAAAAATTATTTGTAAGTTAGTTTTGTCTTATATCAAGTGCACTAAGGGATTTGCACTAAAAACTAGACAACAATTTCTTGGTAAGATTTTGTTTTTGCAGTGAATACTCAAATGATGTTTTACTGCAACCGTTCAGCTTCTAATAGAGAAAATTAACCTTTTGTTTTTGTAAATATCCAGATTTCTAGACAGTACAACATGGAAATATTTTAGGTTTTTACACACCATAAAACAGATTTTAGATGAGCATTTTTGTCTGGTTTTAAAGTGTTTTTGCTTTGAGAAGTCCATGAAGATTTTTATCTCCGATCTAATTGAACCAGAATTAAATTTGCACATTAATGAGTCCCGATTAAACGCAGCGAGGCGGCTGGTTTTTTAAGTGCGCAGCAGATTCTGTCCTTGGTGCTGAAAGACAGAAGAAGGTCTGGTCTGATTCTGACCCAAATATCACAACAACCTACATAAATCAAATGCCACAAAGTTCATCTGAAGGCAAAATAAATAAAAGATCTGCGTCAGAGCTGAGAGCAGCTTACCTGTGTTTGGCTTTTTAATTCTGCAGAAGAATCCAGAGCGTATGAGTCAGTGTTTGCAGTCAGACTCCAGAAAGCTCAGTTCCTGCGTCAGTCTGTCCACTGGCATGATGGAAAAAGCCCCAGTTCTCTGCAGAGGGAGAGCGCCGTCTGCGAACATCTGTGTCATCTGTAGCATCTTCCTCCCTCCTCCTCCTCCTCTGTCTGCTCTGGAACCGCGTCAACGAGAACCCTAACAAATATTTTAAAGGGGAAACGACCTCTGATTTTCTCAGAAATGGAGAGGGAGGTGAGTCATAGCCTAATTTATAATTTAAAGAATAATAAGAGGAATAATTTAGCCTCAGTGGTTTAGGATAAAGAAATGAAGTACGATACTTTCTAAAAAAGCTGCAGAAATTGGTTCCACTTTATAATAAGGCTCCCGTTATAATTCAACTCTAAATAGTTTAGGAATCAGTAAAAATATTAATTAAGGGTGAAGAGAGAAAATCTACTGAGAGCCAAATTTATTCACCTACATATTTTACCTGGAGTTGTTAAACTCCACATTTCAGACGACCCTATAAAACAATAAGCTTTTGTAAATGTAAATTTTTAGAACATAGTTTTCCTCTCACTCTTAATTAATGCACAGTAAGCAGTTATTAATGACTTGTGAAGTCTTTGTAGATTAACTGATCTATAAATGATTTAACGGTCGTCTATAAGGGGAGCCTTATTGCAAAGTTTTACCCAAAATTCTCCTGATGTTATTGCAAAGAAAGTTTAACTCTGACTGATGTCTTTATGAAACGGTGCAACTGGTTTGAACTTTACATAAAGAACAGACATTTTATTGTTTCAATAGACAACAGAAATCATATACGAGGTTCCCCAAGGCTCAATCCTGGGACTCCTCTTATTTAATATCTAGATATTAGATATTAGCAGATAGCAAGAAATAAGATTAGCTACCATAACTACACAGATGATACACAGCTCTACGTTATCATCAGGTGACTCTGAACATATCTATGCACTGATCTATGCTTGTAATAAGTCAGTTAATCGCATGATAAATTAAAACAAACTCAATAATTTTGATTTGCATGATTTATCATTTTTTACTTTTCTCTCTTTTTCTACCAAAAACTGGATTATAAAGTTTTCAGTCTGGTTCTTTGGTCCCATTAAGCTCTTTTTTTAAGGTTTACAGGGACTTCATAATTCATTTTATTGGATATTTAAAATGTCTTCCAGTTCCAGTGTTAAATGTTTGTTAGAATTTAAAGTTTATTGATCTTTGAGAATATGTTCTTGCATTATTATCATTAATCGCAATAACTGATTTGTTATCCTGACTGGCCTACTTAAAGCAAATCAACAACTTTCTCCAACTGAACAGAAACAAAGCTGAAGTTATTATCTTTGGACCTGAAGAGGAACGATCTAGAGTCAACGCACAGCTTCAGTTATTACAGCTGGAAACCAGAGATCAGGATTAAATCAGGTGTGGTGATGAACTCTGACCCGAACCTTCAGATTCACATAAACACAGTTACAAAGTCGGCCTTTTGTCACCTGAAGATAATTTCCAGGATTAAAGAACAGCTAGGAATCTATCTATCCAATACGTTAACTAGTTTCACCAAAACACAAAGTCAATCTGTTGAAGGTTTCCACACATTTTTATAGTTCTTCAGCCATAAATGAACCAACTTTGTTATTTGTTCACACATAAAACCAGGACAAAAATCAGCCTCATTCCTTTCATTTGTAATCTTTTATATGCTATGACACAAAAAAGAGCATTTATGCAAAACAAAAAACGGTTTTGGACCTGAAAATACACTAAAAAACAGATTTTGGGTACTGGATTAGATCTATTTTTATGCCAAATAATTCAAATCAAGCCAAAATGTTACAAAATAACATTCTCCAACAAGCATCTACTTATAAATAAGCAGACCGTTAATTATTTTTGAGTAAAAAGTAGATTTATATTTTTGCATTTAAATTTGACAAGAGAAAGGCTGGCTGGTCATAAACAGCTGATTAATTCACATTTTGTGGTCCAGAAACAAAAAAGGAGCAAAGATTTTACACAATCTTCATGTAAAATATATATAAATGGCTCAAGTTGCAAAATTTGATTTTGTGATTTTAAATACTTAACAGTCTTTGGATTATTATTTGTTCATCACATTTCTCAGTTTTTGAGTTCAGGAAATTTGTTATTAATGATATGATTTGGAATAAGCAGAAATTACACATTTAATTATGCTTGTAGCTCTTGTGGAAACATTAAATAAATCTGAGAAGATAAATTCGTCGTTTTTGCTGTAAAAAGGCAAAAATTAACAGTAAATTAGCAGAAAACCTTTAATCAGTTCAGCTGTAATGATGCTGATTGTCCAGCAGATGGCGATGCAGTTCTTCAGTGTTGAATGTCTCCACATCATTTCCACATTAAACTCCTTCAGATGCAGCAAACAAATTTAAAAACATTTGATCATAATTGACATGTTGTAAGATGTTTTCCCTTCACAGCAGGTTTAGATTAATCCCACCAATCTTTACTGGAGTTTGTGTCAGAATGATTCGTGTTTCTCTTAGAAATATTCAGATTTATTTTTATTAACGGACATTTTGGGATCATATTGTTTAATTTACTCCTCACTGATTTCACTGTGTGAAATTAACACGCATGTTTATTTCATTGAAGGAAACGACACAAAATCCTCCAAAGACATTATTGCAACTTTAGAAAACAGAAGTTTTACAGAGAAACGCTGGAAATTTATGAGCTTAGAAAGTCAGAAACTTGTTAGAAAAACTCAAAAAAAATTTAGAGAAAAAACTTGCAAATTTCTGAGTTTGAAATTTCTGTCTTATTTATTCTCAAATTTTCTAAAAAGAACTGCAAATTTATTGAGTTTTAAGTCAAAAATTTTCTAGAAAAAAAGATGAAATTTTGAGATTAACCTCAGAATTTTTCTGGATAAAACTTACAAATTTTTTGAGTTTCAAATTTGCTATGAAAAACTCAGAAATGTTGAGATTAGTCTCAAAATTTTCAAACAAACCTGGAAATCTCTTTTGAGTTTTGAAAGTCAAAAATTCACTAGAAAAAAAATCTAGAAAAAAGCAGACATTTTGAGATTAACCTGGAAAAAAATTGAAAATTTGTGAGTTTCAAAAGTAAAAGTTTTTCAACTTTTGGAGTTAATAAATGTTCTTGTCTTTTCCAGAAAGTAACTGAGATTTATCTGAAAAGTTCATATTTTTTTTGTTGAATGTTACTCTGTTTCCCTTCATACCTGGATTGTCCCTCATGCGCCGCCGTAGAACCGGCTTGACGAGCTTCTGCACACCTGGTCACAACCTGCCGAGAGAAAAGGTGAGGAGAAACACCAACTTGGGAAATATGACACTAAAGCGTTTCAGTGACTTTTTCCATGAATTATTGCATGTAATCAGACCATCAAACAGTTTTCTAATAACTTATAAACCTTTTTAAATCAGGCCACCAGCAGCTCGCAGCTTCTCCTTTGGCCTCCAGGTGTCGCTGTTTGCAAACAAATGGTGATGATGATCTGACTGACTGAAAGGCTCAGATGTTTTGTTTTACTGAAGGATCACAACGTGAAATTGTCAGCAGACGTAAAGTAACTGACACCACAGTTTGACTCTCAGCTTTTATTTTTACTGCAAGATTCAACAAACAAAATGAATTTGAATGTGGATGTTGAGCGAAAACAGAGGAAATCCTTCATTTTGTAAAAAATGTCAAGTTATTTTGGGCAGGAACTTAATATTGGAGAAACTCAAAGCACACCCATTACCAGAAAATCAGAAAAATTCAAATAATATAATTAAAACAGCCTAAATAAAACATATCTAAACATTTCTGGGAATAAATATTTATTAATAGATCCTGACAAAGATACAGCTTCTGATTGTAAAAGTTTTACTATTTAATTTATGGAAAAAAGGTTTTAATGATCACAAAAACACGTCAAACCGATGAGTTATCAATAACAGAAGAAATTTTCAACAAGCAGAAAGAAAAAGCAGCTTCTCAGTGATTAATTCTCAAAATGAAGTTAAAGGAAGGAGAAACTTTCTCCAAAAGAAAAGCAGATAAAAATGTGCAGGTTTTTTTTTATTATTAGATGTTTTTAAAAACATTTCTCTTTACAGTTACATTTATTAAGGCATGAATAATTAAGTGCCTGATCTGAAACCAGATTTATTGTTTTAAACGTTTTATTGAACTTTATGGGATCATTTCAAAGGAAAGTTGAGCAAACATTTTAATAATTCAGCTTCATTTCTTTCTTAATTTTTTCCATTACAGATAAAATAACCTAATGAGGCAGTGGGGGGTGATAATGACGTTTGAAACAGAAAGAAGCACAACAATGATTTCTACATGCTAAAATAAGCAGTTAATTCAATAAATAGGTAAAATTAATAGGAATCATCAGTTTTCACAAAACCTTTTCTCACACAGGAATACCATAAAACTACATTTTTAAAATCTAATATTTTCTTCTTTTTATTATTCTTAAGAAAATGCAGTAAAAAATCCACTTTCTTGAGGACAAGAGGTGCATGAAACCCAACAAATCTCGTTTTCTAAGCTGCAAATGTGACTTTCCAACTTTTTGAAGAGATAAAAAAAAACATTCATTACATTTTTTGCACAAAAACATTCTGAGATAATCAGATTTTTGTCTGTTTGGGCGTCACTTTAAATCCAAATAAGCTGCTGCTGGCAACGCTCACACGTGGAAATGGCTGCAAACAGATGCAACTATACAACTCTACATCTTTGACAAGCAGAAGAAGAGGCTCCTGCACAAACAACAAGTGGTTTCTGGAAGGTGAAGCCGTATTCACACAGGATCGGTGTAGCCTGGGTACCACAGGCTGTTGTCTGTGTTGTTAATCTGAATTTCTGTGATATTTCTAATCCAGTTGAAACATTTTTATTTGTTTTTGGCTAAGAATGGAGGCTGCATTGGAGAGCATTGAAAGCCTTTTGGGCCTCAGACCAGCAAAACCCTATCGACCCGAAACATACGGCACCAAAAAGAAAAGGCTAAATAGAAGTAGGAAATCAGAGTCAAATGGTGGCTCACATCACATCACATCTCTGTGCTGAACAGTCATTTTCTTCTTTCACACAAGCTAGCTAGCTGCAGCCCGAAAAGTAGGTTGAAAATCAACTCCCATCATTCCTCGAGTCGCCACCAAACAGAGAGTTAGCGCCTGGGAAATGTTTGTAAATTTGAGCAAAACAGTTTTTGGTTGTAAAAACCAAAAGCTGAGGAGTAATTTATTTACTAAATGGAGTCCCAGCTTAAAGCTGAAATCATCAACAAAACACTTCTGTTTTCCAGCAGCCATTGTACAGAGCATACAGCAGCAAACCCAGCTGACCAAACGTGCTGGAGATCTGCTGGGGTTGCTAGGTAACGGCGCCGTGCCCATGGAATGTGACTTAACAGTCGTGAGGTTTTTTAACGGCTCATTTTCCAGACTCCACAAAATATGAACTTATTGTCAAAAAACTGCTGGGTGGGTTTTTTTTAATGCTTGAACTGTTTTTAGAAGCAGTAGAAACCCAAATGGAATAATAAAAACTTTGTATTCAGACTTTATAAGTGACTTTATGGAAACAGTGACTGTTATCTGTGGAGGTGAAACTGATCGCAGCTCCTCACGCTTCGACTCCTGTCCTGTCCTGTAGGTCATATCAGAGCTGAAGGGGCGTCTGGATCCATCCGAGGACGAATTTAATCAAACCATATTTCACACCTTCTGAAAATTAACAGGAAATCATATGTGTCAGTGCGGACGGTAAAGAAGCCGATCCTCCGTTCACATCCACCCTGTGTGCAGCGACCAGGAGGAGCTGGAAGGGCTTCGGAGAGCCTCGTTTACCTCCATAATCCTTCACAGCTCTCCACATGTTCGCATGGCGTGATGCACTCACGCACACGCTAAGGACGGAGTAAGTCTAAACACAAAAGACGAGTCCTTTTTGCACGGCCGAATTAGCATAGCGGAGGCACCGCATTATGCAAATGCGTTCTGGTTCCTGTGTGGAAGTGCTCGTAAATTGGATGATGTTTTATGATGATGTAAGAGTGAGTTAAAAAGCTGCGTTTGAACCCCTCCTCAGCCTCCCTCTTCCCACTAGCTGTCATGAATCTCCGCGTTTCGGAGTCTGTAAGACAATAAAAACCGTGCGGGATTAGCCTGCGGACTGCGGCAGAGGATGAGAAGTGTTAAACCTCTCACCACTGAGATAAAAGGATCGGAAATGTGTCGTTGGAGAGCTGGAAAAAGGAAAAAAAATGAATATGCGGCTTGTTTTTGGATAAAGGAAGGTCAAACAGGCTGAAATAAACAGGAATTAATCGAGTTACAGAGGCGAAGGTTGAGTGCAATAAGGATGTGTTGTAGAAACACACACACACACACAGCGGCCTTGGCTTTGTTCTAGCCATTTGTCTGGTTTTACACAGGCTCCATTTACTCCTGATTGCCTGTGACTGCTGACCTCTGACCCCAATCCACACCGGTACTGGAGGAGGAGCCATCAATACTGGCAGCAGGTTGTTTTTGCCCCTGAGCCGGTGGATAAATGATGCCCTTGGTGGAAACGCACAAAGAGACGGGATGAAAAGACTCGGCCTGAAGTTCTGCATGTTCCTGCTTCACAAACTGGTTTGTTTTACTGAACTACTGGTGGAGCTGCCATGAAAATACACTGCAAAAACACAAAATCGTACCAGGATATTAGCACTTTATGCTGCGAAGGTCCTGGAACATTTGAAATAAGATAAAATTAACTTTTCAGCTTGATTTAAGCCATTAATTCCTTAATATTGATGGAAAATTACAAGACATTTTCCAGATGTTATGAGTGAAATAATCTGCCAATATAAATATTAATTTTTCATCAATATTAAGGAATTATTGACAAGCTCCCATTTCTTTCTGAAAAGTTTTAGTTTCATCTGATTTCAGGTGTTCTACAAACTAGACATGAAATACTTGAAAAGATTTTTATTTTTCCAGTGTGAGGCACAAAAACAAAATCTTTCAAAGTATTTTTGGTGCAAATATCTTAGTACACTTTAAATAAGAAAAACAAACTAAAAGTAACCTTTTAGTAAGATATGAAAGGCAATAATTCCTTAATATTGATTAAAAAAAGGTTCTAGTTCCACTGTCAGATATATTAATTTATAACAAGGCATTGTTTTCATGTTAAAGTGAAATAATCTGCCAGTGCAACTAGTACTTTAAAAAAATATATATATTAAGGAATTACAGACTTAAAATAAGCATCTATATCTTGATTAAAAGTCACTTTTAAGGTAGTTTTGTCTTATTTCAAATGAATTAAGATATTTGCACTAGAAACTAAACAAAAATACTTGGTAAGATTTTTTTTTTTTTTTCAGTAACATGGAGACACAAGAAAATAACCCTAAAAAGATATTATAAACGACATGTTTAGTTAAGAAGCTGACTTAATGTAGTGTAAGCAAAGAGCAGGAGCTTCAGTGGAGCACAGAAACACTGAGATCTGCTTCAGGTGATGAATTGTGGCCTCGTGGCTCCAGACCTTGATTTTCGAATATCATCCAGTATCAGGCCTTGGGGGAAAAGCGGAGACGATCCTCTCTCATTTATATTTACCCTCCTCCACCCGCTGCTGTGCTCCCATTCCTCTTCCCGCTCCCTGCAGCAACCTGTTCGGTCCAGAAGCAGCACATCGAGGCGCCAGGGGACGGCACTCACTATGGCAAGCCGTATGAACATTTAATCGGTTCCACCGCCCTCCAGAGATCCCAGGGGTTTTGACTAGACGTATTAGTAAATTAAGATATCTATCATTATATTTTGATTAGTAGAAATGACTTCAAATAGCTGATCAAATGATCAATCATTTAAGTTTTTTAAATTACATCATCAGACAGACCTAAATATAAAATTAAGTGGAAATTTTGGTATTTGTAGGACCAAAATGACAAAATCTGGCAAAAGAAATTATTCCAAATAAGTTTCTTTTAATATAAAACTAAGGAAACTTTAACAAATTTTGCCCAAGTAAGAGTAGTGAAACTTCATAATAAAATTACTCAAGGGCGTGCTGTGGTGGCGTAGGGGTTAGCGTGACCCACATTTAGAGGCCTTGAGTCCTCGATGCGGCTGTCGCGGGTTCAATTCCCGGACTCGATGATATTTGCCGCATGTCTTCCCCTCTCTCATTATCCCCTTCCTGTCAGCCTACTGTCATATAAGGGACACTAGAGCCCACAAAAAAAAAATTACTCAAAGTACAGTGTAGTAAAAATATTCCTAAAAGTTACTCAAGTAAATGTAATTGAGTAAATGTAGAGGTGGGCAGAGTACCCAAAAACTGTACTTAAGTAAAAGTAGCACAACATCTACATATTTTTACTCAAGTAAAAGTAAAAAGTGTCCGTCTAACAAATTACTCAGGAGTAAAAAAGTATTTGGTAAAAAGTCTATTCAAGTACTGAGTAACTGATCAACTTATCAATCATTTAATATTTATAAATTACATCATCAGATGGACCAAAATATAAAGTTAAGTGGAAATTTGGTATTTCAAGGGCAAAAATGACAATAATTCAAATAAGTAACAAAAACTAAGAAAATCAGGCAAAATAATGTTTTTCCTGCAGGTGTGTGTCTGTCTGGTGAATGTTTGTTTTTCACTCAGTGGATCAAACATCCAGAAACTTTACTGCAGTAAGAGTACAAATACTTCATAATAAAATTACTCAAGTAAACGTAAAAAGTGCAGAGAAGTAAAAATACTCCTCAAAGTACTTAAAAAGTACTAGGGCATTTTATGTTAAAACGGCCTGCCGTATCTCCTCCTCCTCATCTTCGCAGCCCTGGCCTCCCGTCACACACAGAGTAAATGTATTCATCTCATCGTCTGCGGCCAGAGAGGTCGCAGCCTTATCTCGCCCTCTGCTGTACCGCTGTCAGCTGCGCAGCCACAAACCATAACTTTTAGCTGCTGGGGAGCGCAGAGCGCTGGCAGGCCGGCGAGGATTACAGCCAGAGGAAGAGGACGGGAAGGAGAGAGGTAGATGAAGGGGAAACGGCAACTACTGCACAAAAATATCTAATGTCCTGCAAAAACACAGGATATTACCAAGTATTTTTGGTCTAGTTTGTAGTAAACATATATTAGTACACTTGAAATAAGTCAAAACTAAGTTACAGGTAACTTTTTAGCAAGATATAAGAGCTTGTTTTAAGTAAAATAATCCTATTGGCAAATTATTTAACTTATAACACTGGAAAAATGTTATAAGTGAAATAATTTGCCAGTGGAACTAACACTTTTTCATCAATATTGAAGAATTAGTCACATAAAACAAGCTGAAAAGTTACTTGTAACTTGGTTTTGTCTTATTTCAAAAGGAATAAGATATTTACAGTAGAAACTAGACCAAAAATATTTGGTAATATACTGCAGTTTTATGTTATAGTAACATAATGACAAATAAAAATAGTTTTAATTCATAATTTAACGTCACACTTCCATGAACTTTGTATCTGACAGCCATCTTGGCAGGCAGTTGCTATGACAACAATAAACAGCCCACAAGCTTAGAACTCACCTCGCTCCTATTTAACATATAAACAATATAAATACATTACAACTGTTTGAGTACTCTACCCACGTCTGTGTATTACTATATAAAATATCAGTGATATTTACTGAAGTACTTCCTGCTGAAC
Organism: Brachyrhaphis terrabensis; assembly: GCA_903067065.1. Classification (NCBI taxonomy): domain Eukaryota; kingdom Metazoa; phylum Chordata; class Actinopteri; order Cyprinodontiformes; family Poeciliidae; genus Brachyrhaphis; species Brachyrhaphis terrabensis. The sequence continues at coordinate 46,725 of CAEGAG010032085.1, read as the reverse complement.
TAGTAAAATTAGCTTTGCTAATGTAGCTATAATCTGCTAACTAAGATGGACATGTAGCCTACATGTATGTTACTACATGTAACATGGAACTAATACTTTCTCATCAATACTAATGGGCAGTATTGTGTAAAATAAACATTTTTTTTTTTAGCTTTTCATCATGTTTCAAAGTTGTTCCCTCATCTAAAACAAACCTGGAGTGTTTCCTTGATTCTTTCATGCATGTCTGAGAAATGCTTTCATCTCCATGGCAAACATTCTGCTGTAAAAAACGCCTGGGTGGACTTAGCCCCGCCTTCGAGGCGCAGCTCCTCTGCCACTCAGCTCCTTCAGACTAGCCAGCAGCAATTAGCAAATACCTGGTGGAACTGCTGAGCTCATTCGCTCTCAGTGAAATGCTGGTAAAAACGTTAAAGAGTTAATAGAGGAGCCATGTTGGGATGACTTCCTGAAGGCGGAGCTTCAGAAAGAACAGGAGTTTTTAGAGACAGAGCCCCAATTTCATGAAGTAGTATTTCTTTGAAGTCAGATTGTATGTATAAAACATTTTTAAAACAACTGAAGTTAACATAGTTTCTTGACAAAGCTGTAAAATGGCACTATGTTCCTGGAGAACATGTAATACTGCCCCTATTGACTTATAACAAGCTCCTATTTCTTGCTGAAAAGTTACTTGTAAGTTAGTTTTGTCTTATTTCTGTGTAATAAGATGTTTGCACTAGAGACTAGACCAACATTCTTGATAAGATTTTGTGCTTTTACAGTGTTCGTACTACTTAGTCTGTATCCTTTTTTTTTTTGGTGTATTTTATACGTCTAAATAAATGAATCAACGTTTTTTGTGTGGCTTTTTCCACCTGCCATTGAAAAACCAGTGAGTAGAAATGAACTGACCATTCAAACCAGGTAAAATGAGCTTTAGTTTCCTTCCTTCCTGCAGCCTCTTTCACCGGCTGGTCAGATCTTTATTCCTCCACAGTTTCACACGGCGCTCTCACTGTTCGAGTGTCTGATGAGTGTTCGGACGACGCAGCGTTAATAGGTTTGCGAGTGCTGGTTTAATTTCCCATGTGGGGGGCGGCGGGGGCTCGTCCTCCTGACCCCGGCATGTGTCGGACAGCCCCTCCAGAGCTCAGCGGAGAAAAACGGCCTTATTAGCCCAGTTCATTAAAATCATTAATAGTCATGAAACGAGAAGTACCGCAGTCCAAAAGGCTTAATGCTCCATCCATATTAATTAGACGCCCACAAGTCTGAAGCGAGGGAGAGCGGAGCTGCAAGCACACAATAAAACGCACACATTTAAACAACTTGCCTGCTGCGGCTTCGCCTCCTCACGCTGCCTTTGTCCGACTGTCAGCGCGGACTCCCTCCTGTTACTGCTCCTGATTAGATGCTCTTTTAATTAAAACTGATCACTCCAAGAAACTGATGTGCATAACTAACTGGTGGGAGTGTGGACTACATGGTAAAACACTTCCTGCAGAGGAAAGTGAGTTTTCTGCAAGACACAAATGCTCCCGTTGGGGAAAAAAAACAACATTTCTGCATTTGAGTACCGTATTTTCTAGACTATAAGGCCTAGTCCAAACATAACCAGGTCTTTTAAAACATCTGATTTTATAAAGTAAACTTGTCCACACATTATCAGTTTAGGAGAAGTGTTCATCCACTGAATTACGCCACTGAGCGTTGTTTTAAACATGCCAAACCAATAGGGGGCAGTGCAGCGCTAAGCTAAAACCTGTGTCAGCCAATCACAATCCTTCAAAACAGTCTTGACTTCCTGTTAGGAATCAAACATGGTGCCTGGAGATTCATTTGTATGAACAGACATAGGATTGAACTACAGTTAAACACCATGTTAGAATATAAATTTAATATGTATTTCCCACATGTCTGAACTGGAAGTGATACTCGCCATCTTGGTAGGAAATCGCAACGCACAGCAACCCAGGACTTTAATTTTTCTTTCAACAAAAAGAAAATATCTGGACACTATTGACCACTGTGCAAGAGAGGAATACATGAACAAAATGGCTGCTGTTGGGATCGACCCTTACGAGACGGAGAATAGAAACATTTCTAACGATGTGGACAAGCTGCCTCCGATCTCATATGAATAACAAGGTTCTGGTGACTGGCAGAGTAATAAACGCAGGCTACATGTCCATCTTACTTAGCAGATAAAAGCTGCGTTAGCTAAGCTAATTTTGCTAGCTCGGCAATAGGTACTACAGTAAATATCACTGACATTTATCTTAATATTGTACAGAGGTGGGTAGAGTACTCAAATAGTTGTAATGTACTTATATTGTTTATAAGTTAGAAACGAGGTGAGAGCTAGTTCTAAGCTTGTGGCTTGTTTGTTGTTGTCATAGCAACTCCATAGCAACGGCCTGCCAAGATGGCTGTCAGCTACAAAGTGACAAACTTCTGTGAACTTTTAAAAGGAAAACTCAGACTGTTTACTTCCTGCTCTCATCTTCTGTTAATTTGCTGATTGTTTATATTTTATTCCGAATGCTTTCAGTGCCAAACCTATTTTTCCTGATTCTGCAACTTTCTTTTTCTTCTGTTGGGTAATTCACCAAAAGCAAGACAGAACTACAACATGTCGCAAGAAAGAAAGCAAATAAAAAGAAAAATCTCTTTAATTTTGCAGTTTTGAACCATTTTATCGGACATTAATGATTAAGTCCCATATTTTCTTCACACTGTCAGATGTCAAATATCTTTGCTTTGCTATCAACAGGATAAACAAACATAGTAAACATGTATAAAAGATTAATTTTAACACAGTCTACGTCCAGCACAGTAGGGAAACCCTGAGTTTTAACCATGCAGGACATTTCAGCTGAAACGTGAGCATTTAATTTACGGATGCAACGTGTTAGCGCTGTTGTTCTTTTTATTTCCCCTCGTTAAGGTCAAACCGTTTCTTTTTATCATCGGCCGCAGATCTGTCATCTGTTCTGGCTCATTTACTCAGGCAGTGACACGCTCACAAAAAGCAGGTTCAGCTTTGATTCAGAATAATTATCTCACTGAAATGTTGCTTATCTTCTGAACTTTTTCTTTTGTTTTCTTGGTTTTTTTGCTCATTACTGGTTCTGGCTCAACCCTGATTTTCTTTATTTACACAGAAGAAGACGTAATTAATTTAAGATTTGCTTCTTTTTGTCTTTATAGAACTGCAGTTTCATTATTTATGGATTAGATATTTAAGTGATACACAAAAATTAAAAACACATATAAAAAAATACAGCCTTATTCTAGAGATAAGAATGAAAGTGTGTCTGAAGCCATGAAAAAACAAGCTTATTATTTGAGTGAATAAACCAGGGGGGTTCAAACTGTGGCTCAGGAGCCATTTCTGGGCCATGGACTGATTTCGTGCGGCCCTTCCAAGAAGGAAATTTTAAAGTGACAAAAAAATGTTGAGGTACACTCATATTACCGAACTTAAATCTGTATTTGAACATATTTTTTTCAGATTTTAATTCAGTTTGCTAGTTTATGTTTAATCCAAAACAATAAGATTCCAATTTAATTAAATTATTATACAATTTACACAGACGTAGTTGGTCTTTCAATGACATTAAAATATATATCTAAAAATATAAGAACTTGGTTAAATTTGTTTGAAAATGGTTTAATTCTAAAGGAAAAGCACATTTAAGTCCAGAAAGTCAAAAATATATGTGATTAATCTATTTGAGATGTCTACTTCTAAAGGAAACCAACTCTATTAGGAACCCTCATTACCCGCCTTTTGCTCCTCATTTAATTATTATTATTATTTTATTTTTATTCTCCTCCTGCTGGGTTGCTGTCAGATAAAGGCCAATAGTGCCACAAAATCCCAAAAATAAAATGGCTTATTCTAATTTAATCACACAAATGTCTTGGAAATTTATTAACTCTGCAACTTTAATTTTTTTTCTCACAATACAGTGAGAGTCTTTCAAGATATAGTGGGACTTTCAGTCATAAAATAGTGAAGAGGAAGATAAATGATGCTGTAAATGTTTTTTTTTTTTTTGACTGATAAAATCTGAAAGGTGCGGCTTGTATTTGTGTGCAGTTTACTTTGCAGAGCAATGTTTGATCTAATTGAAGTAAAAGAGCAGTTTAAAAGGCTTTGATAAAAAACTCAAAATGAATGTAACATTAATGTCCATAACTTTACGGAAACTTCTGTACAGAATCGTATTAATGTCTGTGTGTATGAGAGTTATTTTATTTACATTTACTGGAGTATATAGAAAAACAAGAACCTTTTATGTTGCTGAGAAGATGCAAAACATTTAACATCTAAGAACAGAGAGATATTCAAACAGAAGTGATAACTTGAGGAGTTTGTCAAGTGTTTACAGAACAGCATAAAATGCATTTTTTATCCCTCTCTGGACTCTGTTCGGACCGTTTCTCTTCCGCCATCTTTGTTCCTGTATCCACTGTCTGGTTCCACTTAAGGGCGACGAGCGTCGCCCTCTGCTGGATGGCGGCCAAATGACAACAACAAAAGAAGGTCTAAGTTGACGTTATTAGTCAGTCGATTGGAACTAATTTTAATCTAATAAATCAGTAATCAACAGTTAATCATAAGTCGATTAACTGTTTACATCCCTACCTGCTTAGCTAAACTGCGAGTTGTTTCCGCTCGTCCTTGACTTCATCTTGTTCCAGCTCGTCTTCCTCTAATTCTCCTCGCTTGCTGGGTCACATCGCAGCAGTCGATGGCCTCGTGTGAGGAAAATTTACAGCCCCGTGTAACCATCTGCTCTGCAGCAAACACATGATGCTTGAGCTCCTTCATGCTCTTCACTGTGCTGTTTTGTATTGTAAATATGCTATTAGCATTCATGAAGGTATTTACATGCATTTCAGAGCCAAGCTGCCTGGTAGTTAAACTGCACACAGTTTAAAGAAAAGTTATGGCACCTTCCCAAGTTATAATGGCTTTCCTTCAATGGGTGAAGACAAGTTGTTGACTATAATCTTAATTTTTTCTCCGGATTGTATTTTGTTTACGTGGTTTTATGAATCAGGAGATAATCTGTTTTATAACAATCTATGACACATAGATTATTTAAAATTAGAATCTATGTCATTTATTTAAGACAGAGACAAAAAGATACAGTTGTGTGTTGTGTTGCCAAATATTTCTGGTCTATATTTTTCTGCAAATATCTTAGCACACCTGAAATAAGACAAAATTCAAAATTTGCCTTTTTCAGATGAGACTTTAGTCTGCTCAGTTCTGCCTGTTTTGATCTCCTTTCAGAACGAGCTTTTAGGACGTCTGTAACTTTAAATCCATGTAAGCTGCTGCTGGCCACGCCCCCAACTCTTGTACATGAAAATGGCTGCAAACAGATTTACAATTATACAACCATACATCTTTGAAAAGCAGTAGTAGAGCCTCCTGCATAACCAACCAGAATGCAACAAGAGGTTTCTGAGTGGTAAGTCAACAACAAAACACTGCACCAACACTCCTGGATCTCAGCTTGGGTTGCTAGGTAACGGGCTAGGGTTTGGCTGGGGTTGCTAGGTAACAGTGCCTACTCATTTGTGACTTACATTCAGGAGGTTTTTGAAATGGTTCTTTTTCCACACACCAAAACCATAAACTTCTTGCCAAAAACCTGTTGAGTGTTATTTTTAAGAGTTTGGGGATTTTTTTTAGAAGCAGTAGATACACAAATGGAAGTATAAATACGTACATAATATGAATTTTGCATAATAGGTCCCCTTTGAAGGCCAACAGATAAGTCAGAAAGTAAAGATGACCAGCATTGTTCGTATTGGTCAAGGATTTTACTGGCTTTGTGTGAGTTCCCCATATAGATTTATATGTAATTAGGATAATCAGAATGAAATTGCATTAGGCTGTAATCTCTGAAACGCTGCTGTTAAACATACAGGTCCTTTTTGTTTTTCAGTTATTACTCTGGTTTCAAGGGGACAGGGTCAAATGTTTGACAATTAGCATCAAAAATCCAACAATTGACAATATTAGCCCCCTTCTGACACTGCTGAACTCCCCGATCAGCACAACACAGAGGGACGGATTTGCATAATAATAGTCAGAAGACGTTACAGGGGAGATAACTGACTGTGGCCCGCTGGCATTTATCTGGATGCTCCTCTGTATGCTGGAGACGTGCCTCCTCTCCTCAAGGCCTTTAGTGGCTGATATTGTGCTCGGCTCTTGATGGCTGAGAGAGCAGAGCTAATACAGCCGCGCCTGCTTTTACAGCCACATCTATTACTGCCACTAACTGTCCCATTTGTCCTCATGACCAAACAACAACTGAGGGCTCTGGGAAAGGAGGTTGCTTGGTGTTGTGTACAATGCATAAGTTTTTCATTTGGTCATTACAGGCTCCCTCGCTGACACACTCATTATTTTTAGTCACCATTAAGGGCTTATTGCTCCTTTTTTAATTAAGCAAGTTTCTTAATTAGATGTGCAGCATTGAGGCCTACAAACGGGCCGCCGAGGTAATGAAATAAAGGCCTGCGTTTATGGAGGGAGAGTGGGTAAAGGGAGTGTGTGTTTGTGTGGGTGTATTCATTGGGACGTCAGGCTTCTGCTGCCGGGAGTGATGGCGTTAGTTCATTTATTGCGTTGCGCCTTGATAAATGTGTTTGTAAGGCGAAAAGCCTCGCCACAAGGCGAATACTTTCTTCATATTAGTCACCACTGACATCTTATTTTGCAGTGGCTTGATCTAGTTAGCGCTGTCGCAGTCAGAAGTTGGTTGACAAACGTCAGCATCTGAGCGAGATGTGCTCTGAACAGCAACAGCTGGCCATCACAAAAGGAAGACCAGAACCTCCCCCTTCTGTATAAGAGTTAAAATGCACTTTGTCAATTAACAAGTTTGTTTATTTATTTTACTTTCTTAAAATATGTGAATTTTATCTTTTGATCTTTTATTTTGAAGGCCCAGTTTTGTGCGTACGTGACTTCCTCTCCCTCACATTACAGCAGTTGGAATCGCTGCTGGTGCTTCTTCGGTATTTTCTTAATAAATATAAATTTTTTTGTTGTAAACGAGGGTAGATATTGTTCATGATGTATTCTTAAATGTTACGGTGACACTTGATAGTTTTTTTGAGCGTAAATATAACGTTTAACGACGTTTATATTTACATTTACCTTTTAGCGTTTAGTGGGCGCCATTTCTAGCCCCCCTGTGGCGTGTTACTGTAATTGCGCTTTCGATCAAGTTAATTTGTATAACATTTCAGCAACGAGGCAGTTCAAAGTGCTTTACATCATTAAAACACAAAAACAAAAAGTCACAGTTACATCATACAGTCATCAGTTTCAAAACAAACATCACATTTTGTCGAGTGCCATAATCAAAAACATCAAAATATCGATTTATTAGTTTATCGTTATGTTTGTTTGCAGTTATTTTTTGCTTATTAACAGTTGTTTTCTGCACATGTAGGAGCCAGAAGTGCAAACCAGAGGACAGCAGATGTGTGTTTTATTGTCTCCAGTGGGTGAGTTTGAATACATTTGGCAGAAAAAATCTGTTTTGGGCTTGTTAAAATTTGGGCTGCTTTTCAGAACATTTGGTGGACTTTTAGAAAGTATTAAGAGGAAAATTATTTTTGAAATAATTGTCATTGTGTGGCAGAAAAGCACAAAACCTTTTATAAAATGCTGTTATTCCACATATTAAATTAGTTAATTTATTTTGATTTGTTCAGAATCTGTCTAATGTGATACCAGGAATGATTAGTCGTTGGTTAATCAAATGTCACAACGTTCTAGTGTTTTCATTTATCAGTATTTTATCTAGTATTTTCAACACAATACTAGAAGCATGTTAAAAGATGCAAATAAAAAAGTAACTCAGTTCCTTTTTTAAATAAGAAAACAAACATTTTATTGCCCAAAAATGCAATTACATATCATTCCTTTAGTAAAGCTGAACCTGGTGAAAACTATTCCACTTGAGGAGTTTTGGGTAAAACATATTTACAAACAAATGGGTTTTATCTTAAATGCAAAATTTATATTTTTCTGGACAGTTTTGGGTTAATTACTTTCTGAAAATCTTTTTTTTTTTTTTTTCAGCAAATGGCCTTTCTTGACTGTATACTCCAGTTAATGATTAATTGATTACAAAATTAGTTTATAATTATTTGATTAATCACGATTAATCCAATTAATATCATTGTATTTGGCCTGGAAACTGTCAATCAGATCTGGCAACCTTGATTGTTTTTTGCAGGAGAGAAAATAAATAATAAATGTTGAGTTTGTATACTTCAGTTGACAGTCAGTTACTAAATTAGTTGATGGTTATTTCAGTAATTGATTAATAACAATTAATCGTTTCAGCCCTAATATATATATTTATATGTGTGGCACTACAGTATATTAGTGCCACACATATAAATATATATTTTTGTTTTCTGTTGTGTTTGGGCTGGAAACTATCAATCAAATCTGGAAACCCTGACTCTGTTCTGCAGGAAAGCAAATAAAAGCTGAGGAAACAGAAGCCCAATGTGTTGGTTTTCTGTTGAACCTTGAGTCTCTGTGGTTCTGTAACATCTGCAAGATGTGTTTTTTCTTTTGTGCACTTGCATCTGTTAGCAGGGTAATTCAGGCGGTGTGCATCGATACATCACACGGCTCTCCAAATTGAGCTCTGAAACACAAAAGGGAAGGGCAAACAAGATGGACGCAGAAATCAATCTCTCGCCTGATAACACAGAGTGAACGCATATGCTGCCACTCTGAGGAGTGACAAGGCGTCAGCATATGGCTGTATCTGGCTATCTGCCTGTGATGTCCTCCGAAAACAACCATCTCTGACGTTCCGAACACGCGGCAGCCGCAGATAAGGCTGTTTAATGCTGACCGAGCTTGAGGAATATGGACATGAATTGCCTCTTGGAATATGAAAGAAGAAAAGACAATCAGCGCAGAGAAAATATGTCACAAAAACAGCCATATTCACTGCATTTCCATTTATTTCAGAGGCGTTTTAAGCTGCGCAGCAACACCCAGAGCGAGGTTGTCTCTGCTGCAGAGGGAACACAGTGTCTGTGTTACTGTTCCCAAAGGCCAGACTTGATCTCAGCTCAGCCTCTGAGCTGCTATTGATCTGAAGCACATTAGTTCTGCACTGGGGGACTAAACAAGGCCTGCAGAGCTCTGCCACAATCACGCAGCAGGCTAAAGATAGGCTTTTGACTGGAGACCTGTGCAGAAACACACACAAAAGCATACTGCGGTCTGTTTGGAGGGTTTAAACTCAACGTCCTACAGACGTTCCCACTGATTCTGTCTGATTGATTACAGATTGGTTTTGGGAATTCGGCTCCTATTTGCCCAGTTCTTTGAACTTACTTTAAAAAAAAAAAATCAGCTAAACTGGCGTTAGCTCAAACTTACATTTGGCAGATGAAGATTTTCTTGAAAGGTTTTAGGTTAAATCTTAAAATTGTTTATGTAAGCAGATAATGTATTTTCCAGGCACACAGTTCCACTTTAAAACACAATAAAGTAACTATGCTTCCTTGAGTTGTTATAAAACTGCTGTATATATGACTAAGGAAATCTGACTTCGTAATTTAACGCTTTGAGATTGGGCCTCTGTCTCTTTAAAAACTCTGGATCTTTCTGAAGCTCTGTCTTCAGAAAGTCATCACAGCGCCGCTCCTCTAGTAACCCTTTAGCAACGTTTTTACCAGCGTTTCACTGAGAAGTAGCTCCTATGAGTTCATCAGCTCCACCAGGTGTTTGCTAATTGCTGCTAGCTAGTCTGAAGGAGCTGAGTGAGGCAGAAGCTTGGAAACTGCAGCAATGATGAAATTAAGTAACTAACGAAAAGTTATGCATGCTAGAACAAAAAAACAGCAAATAAAAAGTTTAATAACTAAATAAATTCAACAATGCAACAAAAAGTTGATGAAGTCAAAGCAAAAAATGGGAGAAAATATTTTTATTTATCCAGGTAGTGGAACTCCTTTCTTGAACAACATGGGTTTTTACTTTAGCTGCGCTCTGTAAAGTCATGTTCCCCTGTTGCTGCCACAGGTACATCACAATGCCGAGCGTCTCCAGGTTTTTTTTCTATTTTTGAGAGTATGGCTGCCTTCCAAAACCAGATCTGCTGCATGTCCCTGGAGAGAAACCTGACAGAAAAATGCTATAAGACAAGCTTCAAAGGACACACACAGATTGCCTCCACCAAACAAACCCCACCCCCTCGCACTCGTTCCCGTTTGACTTCCTTCATGCATCACACGGGCGAGATGGAGGCATGCAAGTAAGGCAGGGTGGAGCGGGTACATTTGCAAGCCGTTCCCTGGAGGGGCTGTAAAATTGCCTCCATTTGGATGGAGCGTCAGCGGCCAGGGGGCTCCTCTCCCCAGACAGCCGCATCAGCGCGGCTGCAACCCTCTGATTCTCCTCACCATCTCCCGCCTCGGGCTCCTGGCCTCGCTGCGTGTGCCATCTGTGCCCGGCAGAAACCCAGGATGAAGTTCTCGCTCCCCCGGTTAATCTCCCCCGCGTTTGATCAGAGTTGCTGCACCACTAGAGAAGGCAACCAACGCAAAGATCCAACAAAGGGAGAAGCAGAGAGTAAACATGAGCTGGATTTACGCTGAGCTGCAAGTCGACTGAATATCTGGACACATATCAGCGCTGTTCGTCCTGAAATAAAAATAAACTGACATAAGATTATTGTTTATCATATAACCCACTGACTGTTGATTCTTTCAGTCCTGCAAAACATTTGTTCTGGTACAAGTTTCTGTGCAGAGCATAAAGCAGGGGTGTCCAAACTTTTTGTTATGTGGGCCAAAATCATCACATCAAAAGTAATCCTGAGCCAAAAAATTAAGAAAAGAAAAACCAAGCAAGTCAAGTAGTCCGGTTTATTTATTATAGGACAGGAATGTTATTCATTCCAGATCCAAAAGGTAAAAAATATTTGCTGTATTTAAAGAAGGGCACGTGGTTCTCAAATTTTGGGGGCTCGATTGAACAAATTCATCTTAAGTATAAGTGCAGGATTTGGGTCACTTTCTTTCAAAACGTTTGCTGTATTTAGCCAAGTTTGATAAATTACATAAAAGTTGATTTCAGGGCTTTTCAGTAAAAGTCTCTAAATAATCATGGTTCTACTCATTTCAAAAACTTGAATATAAAAAAATCAATAGTTTCCACTGTAAGAAAATTGTCTGAAATATTGTTACCCTGATTAAAAATAAAACGTTCAAGAAACACATTTTGTGCCATTCTTGAACTGCAGTTGGGGGCCACACAACATCAGTTTAAGGGCCACAAATGGCCCCTGGGCCACACATTGGACACTCCTGGTATAAAGCAAAGGGAAAGTCATCAGTTGGAATTTGAACTTAGTCGTAGATTTTGAGCCAACACCTCGAAAACTCAAAATATTACCAAGTATTTTTAGTCAAGTTTCTAGTGTAAATATCTTAATACTCTTGAAATAAGACAAAAATAACTTTTCACCAAGAAACAGGAGCTTGTTACATTCACAAGTAGCTTTACTCAAACAAGTAGAAGCCATGAATAAACAGGCAAAAACAGCCATGAAAAACAATTTTAGTCACAATATTCCCGTCCCTCACTTCCGACGTCTGTCATGGCGCCTTGAATGATTAAGTGACGTAGTTGCAAACGCTCAATAGAAAATTATAATAGTTATTTTTTTCTCCTAGAACATAAAACAAGCAGTCTCACTCTCTTTGGGACGAAGTGCCACCGACAGCCAGCATCTCTGCGTCTCTGCCACAACTGTTTACCGTGATGATCAGAGGACTGAAGTGGATTTGGTTGGGGGAGAAGAAGCATCGCTGATGCCAAAATGCTGGATGAGCTTCTGTCTCACAGGGCTTTAAATGCGTCTCACATTCTCGCCTCCGAGGAAACACGAAAAGGGAAAGGAGATCCAGGCTCATGTTTGTTTTACGCTCCCCCTACTCAAAGGGAAATATTCATTAGGTCCTCCTCAGAAATGTAGAAAGCCTGAGAGGCAAATGATGGATGGAGGCTGAGATGGAGTCGAATGGAAAATCAACAATTTGTGTTGGTGTTTATTCGCCTGCACATCCCTTTGTTACCAAACATGATGAGAGAACATCCGTTAGTTGGGAAATAATGGCCGTGTTATGGAGCAGCCGGGAACATTAGGGCACGGCGATAGCGTATCTGGGCCTGGTGGGTACATTAGTTTGTAAGTAATGCACGCCCTGAGCTCTGGTAAGCTTTCCAGAGATGTAATATGAGAGCCAAATGAGAGTTGTAGTCATTTCGTGGACTGACGGAGGGGAAATGCATCATCATCACAAACTGATGCATTTACAATAACTCGTTCCAACAAATGGGGAGTAATTCATACGAGTCTCTTTACTGGCCTGCAGACAAGCAGAGAACCAACAAAAAGAGCTGCTGCGTTACGACTCCTCCAATAAATTATCGTTTACAACATCAAAGCGTCTTGGGAAGGAAGAGAAACTGACGATTCAACCGCAACATTACCAAACAACGCTTCGCTAAAGCGTCTTTTATGTCACAACTACAAATCTCAAAGTATTTTATTAGGATTTTACCGGATAAATAAAGATTAGTGCGTAATTTTCAGATTAAATATTTTTTACAAGTAAAATCCTTAAAAATTAGCTGCACATTCGTATCGTCTCCCCCTGGAGTCAGTAGTTTGCAGAACCTGTGCTTGTAAAATAACTCTTCCTCAATTGAATTTAAGTCTGGACTTTGACTAGGCCAATCTAACACATTCTTCGATCTAGTTCTGGCTGTATTCAGCTCTGACTAACTTCAGTATCAGTAGTTGCATTTCCATACACCGTTTAATTGTGCAAATCAGAACTGCAAAAATAAATTTGCTTAATGACAACACAACAATTTCAAAAACACTTTTTTAATAGAAAGTTTTTAGGATGAGATGGTTTTCAGTCATATTGAAATTATTATATTTCACTTTTTTCACATCATGTGAGTCACATGTTCAATAACTGGTGTTACTACTGGCGAAAACATCAAAGAGGACGACAGGAAGTGGTTGGAGCATGATGTTCTTATTAAACAGAAAAAAACGCAATTGTGAAAATTTTGACAGTTTTGTGTATATTTGTAATGGAAACACACCTGTAACTGTAAGTCCTACCAGATTCTTTCCCCTTGTTGAAGAAACACATTCCCACACCATGTTGCTGCCACCACTGTGCTCATAGATTCAGATCTGTCTTCAGAATTCAAATATTTTGATAATTTTGATGGAAAATGAAGTGAAGGGTCCTGCCATGTGTATGAATTATTTGTAACATAAATGTTTTAAACCCTGTTGTACATTTTATCTGTGATTTGATTGACAGCGCTAAGACCCGCCTCCTGGCTCTGATTGGTTGTTTTTGACCACGAACAATGAATTTCCTCAGACACTAATAGTAGCTCGTGAAGGTGGAGATTTATTTTTTTCACAGATTACCACAACATGGTGACAGTTTTAGCAAATGTCTAAAAAACATTTCTTTTATAAATGTTACAAACTGCGGCTTAAAGAGCTGCGTGTTTTTCCTTCTGCTGAAGATCTGACAGGGTTAAAGTATTGTGTATTTCAGTGTTTTTACCTGACCTGCATGCGAGTTTTGTTTGTTCCCCTGCAAAGTTGCAAAAGTCAATGTCAAGAATATCAAGCAATTACAAAAATAAGTGTTTGTTCAAGAAGAATCTCTCAAGTTTAGAAGAAATAAAACAATAGAGGTCAAAACCAGCAGCAGTTTCAGATGAAAGCTGTGTCACCTGAGAGGTTTTTTTTTTTCTGTTCACCTCTGAGAGCTCCTTTCTCTTCCCAACATCTCAAGTCCCTTTCATCAATAGACATTCGGCAGTGGCCATCAGCATCTGAGCCTGGAGCTCTTTCCCAATCTCCCCTAAATGGCACCTCCTCCCCAGCCTCCAAATCCCATCCACATCAACCTTCAATCTTCATCCTCCCACTCTCCTGGCTTATTGATTTTCTATTTTCCCTTTCTTTCCCTTCTCTCTTTGCTCGTTCAGCTCTCCCTGTCTTCTCAAACACTTACTGCAGTTCGGCCTTTTTGTCAGATATTTTTTTTTATTCCATATTTTCTCCTCCCTCTGTCTTTACTTGATCTTGTCAGAGTTTCTCCTCTTTGACAAGGTCGAAGCCCCAGCCGTGCTCGGAGCTGCTTAAGGTCCGTAAATGGAGATGTAATGTAATAGAGTGGTGGGGTAATAGAATTCAAAAGGGCTGGGTCTGATCTTGTTAGAGGCGGACGGCTTGGAAAGGCTCCATCCGGGTCCTCAGGGTCTGGACGGAGAATCTCTTTGAGATCTTCAGTTTGTGATTTGTGTAGAAACAACGTTAGGGATCAAACCAATCATCAGACCTCAAAAACACGAGGAAAAATCAGTGATGGTGTGCTTAGCTTCGTTTAAAGGCGACTCATTATGCAAAATTTATATTTTTTATGTTTTTGTTCTTCCATTTTGGTCTCAACCACTTCTGGAAACAATCCAAGCACTTAAAAAACACCCAGCCAGTTTTTGGCAATAACTTGATGTTTTTTTTTTTGGTGTCTGGAAAATGAGCCATTTCATAAACCTCCAGGATGAAACGTCACAAATCAGCAGGCACTGCTCGTTTCCTACCAACCTCAGCAGAGTTACACCTGTTACCTAGCAATCCAAGGTGAGTTCCAGCATGTTTGGTCAGCTGGTTTTACCGCTGCATGCGCTGTACAATGGCTGCTGGAAAAGACAAGTGTTTTGTTGTTGGCTTGCCATCCAGAAACCTCTTGCTGGTTGTGCAGTAGGCTCCACCTCTAATTTTCAAGAATGCACGGCTGTTGCAAGGTATCTGTTTGCAGCCATTTTCATGTGTGACTGTAAATGTGGCCAGCAGTAACTTATTTGCATTTAAAGTGACAGAGGCTCTAAAACAGACTAAAATCTCACAATGTAAGAATGATTTTGTGTAAAATCTGTAATGAACATGTTTCGTATCACCCATAAATCTTTCCCAACCTGTTCAAGGAAGCATAATAGCTCTGTGATGCTGCGAAATGAAACTCCTCTTTGTCGTCATCGTTCTAACGTAACACTTAAAGGTTTGGGATCAGAACTGTTTGTGTGCTGGATGTATGTGAAAAATGTCTAAAAAAAGCTTTACAGGAGCTTCAACTACATCAAACAAACCAGAACGAGGGTATAAATACAAGTAAGATCAGCTCAAATTTCAGCTTATATCTGCTATTCTGAGTGTTTCTGAAACTTTTTTTGTTTTTTTGCATTTTCAGATCAACAATCACTGGAGTTTGACACCAAACAAAAGCCAAGCAGAGTGGCAGCTCAGTGAACGGAAACGCCTCCCTGATGAGAGGGGTCAGCGGCTGACAGGAAGTCCACGGTAGCTCAAACTGCCACTCGCTACAAATGTGCTGGGGTGGAGAAACAGGTCAGAACAAACAACACACCCAACACTGATGTGATCAGACCTGACAGCAGAAAACCACCCTGAGTCTCTCCTCAGAATCAGAAATATGAAGCTAAGCTAAAAAAAAACCAAACATATTTTGTTGAGACTGCCTGGACATAAATACATTGGAAACTGGATAAAAAGAGAAAATCTGCCCCCATAATCCATATTTAGACACAGACATGTTTCCTTTTCTTTATTTCCTGGAGATGTATTATTGGTAATGACTGTGTCCTCAGTTACAGTGATGAAAAACAATAAAAATGCAATCAAACATAAAATGTATACACGTTTTAAAGCTGCTGCTACTTTTTACAAGTTCAATTAAGGAACACAACTTTCCCAAAACACTGTAAAAACCCAATTTAGTTACATTTACACATTATTTGGTCTATAAGCAGATAAAAAACAAGCACACAATGTTTTTAGGCACACAGATGGATGGATAAATGGATGACTAGATGGGTGAAAGGATGGACGGACGGACGGATGGATGAACAGATGGATGAATGGACGGACGGATGGATGCTGCTTTCAGATCTCTTCCTTTTGCTCAAATTTATTTTCCAATACCTGAGCTGAAGGGTCGGCCATCTTGTTTCTAGCAGCATCACCACTAACAGAACTAATCTAACTTTCAAAATTAAAAGGGAAACGCAGCATTAAACAAGAAATTCAATTACTTCACGTAAGTTTGTCTGTGTAGACGGGGATTTGGGAGAAACTTCAAACATTTCCACACACACACACGCACGCACACACACACCTGCCCTCCACCTCCCCCCCTCCCTAAACCCAGAGGAAATCAGAAACCTGGTGTGGCTGTTTTCAGTGGAACCTTGTTTCTTCTCTTCCTCCTTCCCTGTTTCCCCTCTCTTTTTCTGCTTCTCCCTCTCTCTCCGTCTCTCTCTCTGCATTTGATCTGCGGCCGGGATGGCGAGGCAGGGTGAGTAAATGAAATATTGATCTGCTGCTCTGTGGCCTTGCCTTCACCTTGTCCCGTGCGCTGAGTTACCGACTCTTCCGTTCTGCTTGTAATAGGAATTATTACAGGAGGCCGGGGCGAGTAATTACTTGGCATGGCGGTGAGGGCGCAGAGGAGGGGCCGTCGTATATTTCCTCTAAAGAAGTTATTTACCTCACTTGCTACTACCGTCAACCCCACTCTGCCCCTTCCCTCCCCTCTGACCGCCCCCCCGCTGGAGCCATGTCTCTCTTAACCTTAATTCAATTCTGCTAAACATCATTAATCATACGAGGCATCATGGGAAGTTTATCAAGCCCCGGCTGAACTGAGGGGTTGTGAGGCTAACTGAGAGACCGCAAGGACTGAGGAATGTCAGGGATCCCACCTTGTTTACGTTTACTTCACTTATATAATATTTGCAGGGTCGGTCCCAGCAGGGTTGCCAGATTGGGTGGGTTTACACCCAATTGGGCTGCATCTCGAAGGCGGGGCTAGGTCCAACCAGACGTTTTGCACAGTTGGATGGTTGCCAGGGAGGTTAAAGGATTTCTCAAACATGTATAAAGAATCAAGGCAACACTCGGTATGTTTTTGATGAGGAAATCACATTAAAACATGATTTTATTTCACATAAAACTGCCCCTTTAACACTTGGCAACAAAAGCTGAACTCTATGGAATTTGGGCCTTTTCTGATGAATATAAAGTGCATGTTTCTATTGAACTTTTCTTGTGAAAGTTGTGCTACTCATGACACAGTGTAGATCAGCAACCTTTTGTTGCTGCACTTGGCAGAACACCTGCCTCAGTGACCCGCTGCTACGCTGGAGTTTGATGTATTCTCGCGTCGATGCTCAAGGAAGCAGCCGTTTGTTTGCGTGATAGATGCGCGGCGGCTGAAGAACAGGGTCCCCACTGCTGCTCTGTGACGTCCCGCTGCATCAGAAACCCACCGAAGGTCACCACTGACGGGGGAAAAGAGGCAGAGGTGATCCATTGTACTGCTGGTCGAGGGCTTAACAAGGCAACTTGACTGGAGAGGTAAAACAAAGACAGATAGTGATTAAACCTTCATTGGTTCGGCCAGAAACAACCTTGGGTTCTCCCTCCTCCTTTCCAGACGTTTCAGGAATTTCTTTTAATCTGAAGAATTCCTCTTAATGAAAACATTTAAGAAATACTTTCACCCTTTTAAGTGACTTCTTCTTATCATTTAGAAATAAAGTTGGCTTTGTTAGAGCGAGCCTCATTTTGATAGGACTGCGCTGTGGAGAATGAAACGTCCTCTAAACAAGCAGCTTTCAAAGCACAAGCGGCATTCTATCAATGTCACTTTACTTTGGAAGCTTAATAATCCTTAGAAATGTTTGCACATCACATAAACACATTTCTCTCATAGCTTTTCACTTCGAAGATGTATTCTGCTCAGACACAAAGACAGCTGCAAAATGCAGACAGATGAGAGAAAATTCAAGATTCAAAGTACTTTGTGTGGAGGGAAAAAGAGCTAAACTGTGAATTTTCTTTGTGAAACGGAGGGTCGTGTGTGAAGCCAGAGTATGCAGAAATAGTTCCTTCAAAAACATAAATACCTTCTGAACATTTTCAAGTTTTACAACCATGAACTTTCATAATTTTTTTATAAGAAAATCTGAAAACCGTAGCACATATTTGCAGTTAGTGCCTTTACTGAATAGAATCCTGTGCAATGGATTATCTTCAGCCACATAATTAGTCAACTGATTCCACCCAGATGTAATTTAATCTCCATATAAACCTGACAACAGATCCGGCTTTTAAAATAACTAATTTAAAAAGAAAACCAGAGGAAGCCATGTTAGTAGTTTGCCTCAAGTTCTGCAGGAAACAGAAAAGAAGGTGTTCAGGTCAGATGAAGCATGTTGGAAAATTGTCACAGTAGCTCAACTCCACAGTGAAACGTCAATAAAAGCACACAATTAATATTTTTCGTTCACATTCTAGTACAAATATCTCACCGTTACCTAGCAACCTCAACCCAGTCCACACCCGTTAACTTGCAACACAAGCTGATCTCCAGCATGTTTGGTCAGCTGGCTTTACCGCTGTCTGTCTGTGCTGTACAATGGCAGCTGGAAAAGTGTTTTGTAGTTGACTTACCATCCAGAAACCATTTGTTGCATTATTGTTGGTTGTGCAGGAGGCTCCACTTCTGCTTTTCAAAGATGTACGGTTGCATATGTCCTGCTGAAAAGTTACTTGTAAGTTAGTTTTGTCTTATTTCAAACGTACTAAGATATTTACACTAGAAACTTGACCAAAAATACTTGGCAAAATTTGATGTTTTTGCATTGTGTGTATAGTTAGCGTCTTGTTTCCTGTATTTCTGCTTTGATTTTTAATTGTAATATCTACTTCCCTAGAGTTGTGTTGGCTCCTTAAACAACAAATGTCTTTGAAAAAAATGCAAAGTGTAAAAGTTATTTACTTTTACTTTAAATTAGGAGACGATGAAAATAAATTACATGTTTCTTTTTAAAAATTAGATTTGAAAAAAGCCTGGCATGTGGCCACTGAGGTTTAGAAAACGTTTCAGTTCACAATTTTTGGATCAATAGGCGAGAACACTCCAGACTTCCCCGCTCTCGTTTCAGTCCGGTCTGAACCACGTAAGGTCAGATTACCTGGAGAGAGGACACAAGACGAAGGGCCAGCTCATGCATTACAGGCTGAAGGGAGTTATGGGCTTTTTTTTTTGTGGGGGAGTGGATTTAATAAATAACAAATTCCCTTCAACTCCACTGAGGCTTGCTTTGTGTTTAATTGCACTGTATTGATTTTTCTCTCTCTTCGTTCCTGGGTCGGTCATTGCTCTCATTTTGGAACAATCAGGTGGCCAAGGTGGCCCCCAAATGTCATTTACTCCCCTCCTTTTTCACCTTTCTTCTCTCTTTTCTTCCTGGCAGAGTCCTAATAATTTCTTTGTGTTCCACTCGTCGCTTCTTGGGTTGTTTCTTGTCTTTTAAGGTGATCTTTGAGCAGTTTTTGAGGTATTTTGATTGCTTTAACTCACAGCATTTTTGTTGCTTTTTAAAATAGATGGAAAGTATTGCTTCTTGTAACCTAAGACAAGTATTAAAAAAAAAACCTAATAACCCATTAAGCAGAACTTGTGTAACAGACATGAGTCACTCCACTTCACAAAGAGGCAGTCTTTAATTATATCTCTTACAGAACATGAGCGCAGGTTGTCCAAGTGTTTATTATCATAATTTCTTTGTCCTTTCCAATCTTTAGCATCACTCTTCGTATTAATCAAAGTGTCAAAAAGTTTGAAAAACGCTTCAAAAGGTGACTTCAAGTGTTGCAGAGAACATTAGACATCGTGGAAAATAATAAAACTCCCGTTAATCTAACTCAGCCAGCGGCCCTCACCTTTAAATGAGAGTGTGTGGTAAATTATATGTTTTGCGCTGACAGAGGTGCATGCAAAATGTCGGGAATAAAGCTGCAGCATGTTCAACCTCTGCTCCGACGAATCAGGTAGAAAAATCACACGTGTCAACACAGCCGACAGCCGCCTCGGAGCCCCGTCTGAGGACGGAGGTGTATATTTTCATCTAAAAGCAAAGCAATTTGCAGAGATCCTCCCCTTTAAAAGCTGACTTGACATTTCCTGCCATTATGAGCACAATGTGCTCTATTATAGAATGAGCGGCAATTAAGCGCATGTGAAAATGTCAGATGAATTACAGCTTAGTGAGGTTAACCCGGTGACCTGAGGTTACCGTCTCCAACGCGATCCTCCCCTTGGAAACCGTCCGTGCGTTTCCATCCGGCCAAACCGGTCAGGTGAAGTTTTTAAGGGAAACAATAAACTTTTAATGAGAGAAGATGGAAAATAAACATCACACTGCGTTATTACAGGAGTAAAACTATCAACATGGTTTCAGAGAAAATAGATTAACATCAGCGTCATTGATGCATTTAAGAAAAGAAATCAAAGACAGTATTGATAAAAGGGAAATTTGTAATTGATGTACATCTTGAACACTGCAAAAAACATAAAATCTTACCAAGTATTTTTACACTAGTGTCTAATGTAAATGTCTCTGACTTTCAGCAGCCAACACAAGCTTATGTAAAGTAAATAATTCTTTAATATTGATTTGAAAAAGTATTATTTTCACTTATAACATGGGAGAAATGTCTTACTATAAGTGCAAGTGGAACTATGTCTTTTTTTAAAATCAATGTTAATGAATTATTTATCTAAAACAAGCTCCTACACTGATTTAAAGAGAATGGGGATCCAACTGAAAGATAAAACTGAGTTAATTAAATTTGTATTTACTTTATACATTTGAATCAACATTATTAGATTCTCTTTCTTCTTTTGCTCTTTCCTTTGGTTTGTTATTTTGTTTGTATTTCCTTTTAATTTATGTAAAGCATTTTGAATTGCCTTGTTACTGAAAATGTTCTACATTAGTAAAATTACCTTACCTTACCTTGTGATTCAGTTAAATTTGTAAAACTTACTTTATTTACATTTGTTTAACTTAACAAACTCTGATCACAACAGATGAAAAAACTCAAACATTAAACAAAACAAAACAAAAAATCACCACTAAATTTAGATGAAACAAAATTCATATTTGGAAACTGCAATAAACATGTTGACTTAGAATGAGTCCATGAAATAAAATTTCTCTCACCTCAATGCTGCTACTATCTCTGCTCCTTTTGCACATTTTTCATCAGACTTTTTCTTTCCACTCAACTTTTCTTTATCACACTTGGATACATCAAATTATCCAAGTAATCCAATTATATCTCTAATTTACTGAGGTGCACCTGTGATGATTTTACATATATATTTGTGATGATATATGCAGGTACTAACTTGTATATAAATCACAAAGCGTGTCCCAAATGGTTTAATAAACAGAAGCATTGAGATTTTTACTGATATAAAAGTAAAGTGGTAGCAGATTTGTTAAGCTTCTCCTGAAGATCTGTGTTTTTTCATCTTTGGAGATTTTACTGCTCTCCTTTCTCTGCATCAGATTCAATTCTTTAATGTTGAAAAACATTGAGACTTCACTGTTAACCATCTTTGACCAGAGTTATCTTTTAGTCTTTTGAAAAAAATATGTTTTTGATCTTTACTTTTCTTAGACTGATGCATATCAAATAATGATTATCCCTTTCACTTGGATAATTTCAGTTTTCTGAATCTCCTTCTGCAAAGATTAAACCTCACCCTTTAGTCAGGCGGCAGTGCTGACCAGCTGCATAAAATCAGAGCTGCATTAGTGTAAATCAGGAATGCTGCATCTAAATACGTCAGTTTGTGGAAGAGCAGTTTTCAGTATCAGAAATTGTTTAATTAAATTGAATTGCCCCATTTGTCACCATGACGTTCTGCTAAGGAGTCCAGCAGAGGATCTCTCTCCATCTCTATGGAAGCAGTGCAGGAGTCTGACTGCTGCTAATGATCTGAAATAACACACATCCACAGAAAATTAGAAAATATAATTTGAGGTAATTTTTTCATTATCAAATAACTTTTATGAAAATAGCTTTTGCTACTTTGTACACTGGATTTTGCAAATA
This sequence comes from Brachyrhaphis terrabensis, assembly GCA_903067065.1. Lineage (NCBI taxonomy): Eukaryota > Metazoa > Chordata > Actinopteri > Cyprinodontiformes > Poeciliidae > Brachyrhaphis > Brachyrhaphis terrabensis. The sequence continues at coordinate 24,625 of CAEGAG010032085.1, read as the reverse complement.
GCTAGCTTGGAATGTTTGTAGCAAAGAAGCTCAGTTTTAGTCTAATTGAACCAAAACCAATAGATTCACCTCTTAAAGGTGACTTATTATGCTTCCTTGAACAAGTTCCGATAACAACACATGTTCATTGCATTTTTTGTGCACAAAATTATTCTTAGATAAGAGGATGTTAGTCAGAATGAGCTGTTTCAGGGTCTCCTAAATCCAAATTAGTTACTGCTGGCCACGCCCCCCCAACTCAGCGTTTACACTCACACATGAAAATGGCTGCAAACAGATGCACAATCATACAACTGCACACGTTTGAAAAGCAGAAGTGGAGCCTCCTGTACAATCAACAGGAATGCAGCAAGTGGTTTCAGGATATTGAGTCCACAACAAAACACTTGTTTTTTTCCAGCAGCCGTTGTACAGCACATAGGAAACAATTAACAGTAACACAGACTGTTACAGGATTTAACACATAGTTCCCGAAGAATCTTGAAATAATGAGCTACAACATTTCGTTTTCCTTTAGGCTCAATAAAGTATTTCTGAAGTGAATTGAATACAAGTTGAAAACCAGCTGACTAAATGTGGTGGAGTTCTGCTTGGGTTGCTAGGTAACGGTGCCAGGTTTGGCTGGGGTTGCTAGTCAACAGTGTAGCGTCTGTGGAATGTCACTTAATAATCAGAAGGTTTTTGAAACAGCTCTTTTTCCAGATACCAAAAACAAAAAAAACCCTCAAACCCAAAAAGCATTAACCTATTGCTGGAAAACAGTTGGGTGTATGTTTTTAAGCGCTTGGGCTGTTTTTAGAAGCAGCTGAAAACCAAATGAAAGGTAAAAATGTGCAAAATGTGAAATGTGCATGAATTTTAAACAAATAATTAGCATTTAGACAGTGTTTGATGGCTGCTAGTGAAATTTGGAGACAAGATGCCATTCATTTCTTTACAGATTCCATCACCATTCTCCTAATTGTTCAACCTATTGGTAGATATTATTATAGATATGGTATATAGGTATAGATATTAAAAAGTTTAGGTGACTAGATATTATCTGGTTGGGATTTTAGGATTCAGTCTCATTAAAATAGTTTCTCTTTGCCACATCATAAACAGGGAGTTATGGATAACCAAGCAAATCTCCCCGAAACCGAAGTTTTACTTAGTCTGAAAACATTTAATCTCAACAAATCTTTTTTTAGAAATATTATATCCTCACTTATATAGGTTGAATCAAAGAAAACATGTTAATTTCCTCTCCTGCTAAGATTTATTGGTGTTTATTTACTACCGAATTTTTCTACCGAATTTTTCTTTTTGCATTTTATTGCCATTAAAAAGTTGCAGTATTGAAATAATTGGGTTTCTGACCAATAATAACCGTAGATAAAATGTGAAAAGGTCATCAGTCCCACAGGGGATTCCGAACGGCTGCACAGAAACCACAGTGGATCAGATCAGATCACATTTCAGATCCAAACAGCAAACATTTTCAACTGGTTAAAGTAGCAAAAATAATAAAGTAAACATATAACATAAAAACCATTCATACCACCATATGGATTTCATAAACATTTGCGCCAAAAGAAGAAAGAAAACGGTTTATTTCTGCCCTCTTACCTCATTCTGACATACTAATCATCAACGACACATTTCCAATGCAGTCTCCCAGAGGTCATGCCTCTTTAATTATCCAAACAGGTCAAAGGTTGCAGACACTTATCATGTGGGGAGAGGTCAAAGGTCATCGAGCGGGGTCAGATAGGTCAAGGCAGCAGCGGAGGCACAGGGAGAATCTGGCGGCGGGGGAGTGAATCGCTCTGAAGAGTCCCATGGCTGACTGAAGACACTTTGAAGGCTGCAAATAAAACAACCGATACCTTCTTTATTTGTGCAGGTCTGTACCTTCTTCTGTACAAATTAGTCTCAGTTAAATGGGACTGTAGCCATTTGTTAACATCAGTTTTTAAGTCTCAACGCATGAATATGCTTTGATACAAACCGTCCTATTGTAGCTGTTATTTTGTCTTCAAGTATCGCCCTGTACTTACCTCAATCCATCAACTCTGACCAATTCCCATGACCCTGCTGAAAGGTATTCCCAAGGCATGATGCAGCCAACACCATGTTTCACCACAGGGATGTGTGTTCAGGGTGTGATGTGTTTTCTGTCATATAAATCCACTAAAAAGTAAAGTTTTCATCTTATCTGACCTGAACTGACAAACTAACTTTGTGAGGAAAAATGTATGTTTATCTTTTTCCATTCGTCCAAGTCAGCAAAACAACAAATAGTTTGTAGATTGAAAATGTTTTACACTGAAATCATCAAGTTAACTCTATCTTCTGATCAACGACGGTTGTTTATGCTGGATTTTATTTGTAGAAACAAGTCTTGCACATAAATAGACTAAAAAATTCTTTGAAAATATGAGTGAATACATTTAAATGTCGCTTAAATCACATTTTGTCTTGGTGGTGTCAGTATGTGGGAGAGTAAATATGAAAAAAAAAATCAAATGATTCCCAAAGACACCCTGTTCTACCACTTAGCCTCACCAAATCTGTTCAGCAGACACACACACATTTTTAATTGACTTTCCTCTGATTTAATTAGCTTCATTAGCAGCCTGTCTCAGTTTGAATTTACACCACCTTCCTTTCCCTCCCGACTTAACCCCATTATGTCTCCTGCAACCACATATACGCACACGTCTACACACACACGCACACATATCAAGGAAGCTGCCAAGTGAGGCGATAGGAACATGCTGTAGGTATTTCTGCAAGTGTATACGCACAAACACAACACACACAGATGTCCACCAACTTGCAGTGATCAAAGGAGACAAAGGCGACAGGTAGACGCACTGCAGCCAATCACGGTCAAGACATGGCAGGTGACCTTGCAGAGCTGCAGCTGATTGGCGGTGTCAGAGCTGTCAGTCATGTTGCAAACCTCCTGACAAGAGACAGACAAAGGAGTGTGTGTGCGTGTGTGTGTGTGGTGTGAATAGTGATGAGAAGCGACTGAGAGAAGAAAAGATGGGAACTAAAGAGATAAGAGTGAGATTTTCCGTTTCTACCGTTGTCTTATTTTGTGTTTTCTCATTAAAGGAGACCTATCATGCAAAACTCACATGTTTCACTTGTGTTTCTAAAAACAAAAACAACCCAAGTGCTTAAAAAAATCCATCCAGAAAATTTTTGGCAATAACTTTATGTATTTTTGGTGTCTGGAAAATGAGCCGTTTCAAAAACCTCTGGAATGTAACATCACAAATCAGTAGGCGCTGACCGTTACCTAGCAACCCCAGCTAATCCCAACCCCGTTACCTAGCAACCCTGTCTGAGTTCCAGCACGTTTCAAGTTCAGATTCAAAAATACTTTATTGATCTCAAAGGGAAATTTAATTTTTTTGTAACTAACTCAAAGTCTTAGTTATTGTAAATGTAATTTTATTTATATAGCACATTTTCAGCAACAAAGCAATACAAAGTGCTTTACAGGAATTAAAAGGAAATGCAAACAAAATAACAAACCGCATTAGAAAAATAATCTAATGTTGATCTAAAGTATGTAAACTAGGAGCTCCTGTTCAGGGTTGCTAAGTATCCTCTGGTCTAATTCCTTTTCTGGGTTGGAAAGAGTCTAAAACATAGTTGCTAAGGTAGTTTTTCTGGATTCTAAGTTTGTTCTAATCCCTGTTCTGGGTTGCTAAATAAGTGTAAGTAAGTATTCTCTGGACTTTCTAAGTATGCTCTAAGTTTTTAAAGTAGTGAGTACTCCACTGTTTCTAAGTAATAATAAAAACTAAGTGTTCCTGCTCTGGAAGAATTTTTTCTGGATACTAAATTCGTTCTAATTCCTTTTCTGGGTTGCTGTAGGCAGCGATGGCTTGATTTTACCAGATTTGCTCGGCTGATTTTACTGCTTTATGTGCTGTACAACGGCTGCTGGAGAAGACAACTGTTTTGTTGTTGACTACCAACCAGAAATCACTTGCTGGACTGTTGTTGGTTGTGCAGGAGGCTCCTCATAATTAGTCGCCCTTAAACACCTGAATCCGACTCTTTCAAGAGCTAATGATGTTTAGAGTCGCTCACCTGCCTACCGTAGAACAGATAACCCAGCGTTCTCTCTACCGTCTCAGCAGTCAACAGGGCCAAACAAACCAACTTGTAAGCTGGCAATTATTAGTGTGCACTTCTTTATTCTGGCTGCCATCAGAGAGATTACGAGTATAATCGGCTTAATGAGCTCCAAACTAAAGATGGGCTTCAAATTCCCCTCGGGGGCTGCGGCTGGGGAGAGGAGAGGCTGTTAGACGAAGGACACAGTCAACACGTTGTTCCTGTGCCCAACAGTCCTGATCTCAAATTACCATTTTCTGCAGAGGCATTTGCAGTTTCTTTGTAGCATGAATATGTTCCGGAGTGAATTTTATCTAATCATTTTGAGATTATGCTAACATTTATATATTGTTTGAACCAGTTTGCTCCAAACTGACAGTGGGTTGTCTCTATTACTCGAAAAGTACATTGGCAACCTTTTGTAGGATTAACCTATAATTAAGCTTCTTTCTCTGACTTGGAGAGCTCTTCAGAGACAGACACCAGGTTTTATCAGAGGCCTTCTGCACCCATATGTCCCTGGCAGGTCCCAGAGATCCTCTGATCCGGGCATCTGATGGGTCCCCATCTGGAACTCTCTGTTTCTCTGGACTTGAGATTGAAGGACTTTGCCAGATAAGCCAACTAGAGGCATATCTTTTTATTAATTTCTCCAGTTTTTTCAGATACATCCTGTGAAAATGATTCTGTGATGTTTTTTAGGGTGTTTTCACACCTGATAGTCCAGTAGACTCTGCTTGATTTGGGACAAAAATTTTAACATTTGTTACATTTTCAGCTGTTCCAGATCTCCTTCACTCTGCACTGTCAAACAATCCAAACTAGTAGAAAAACCTTTTCACGTGCTCACCTGTGGGAGCGCTTCACCAAGAACCCCTGAAGGAAATGACACAGAAACCTCTGAAGAAGTCACTGAGCACAACTTCTTTCTTTGCAAAATATAAACAAATATGAAGTGGCATCAGATTTTAGTGCTTGTAGGATTTCTTGTTTTAGCAAAAAAAAGTCCCATTAGCGCTAGACTTACAAGTTTCGTTTGGTTGTGTTTACCCAGAATGCCCTGCTTTTGGAGTGGTTTTGGTTTCTTTGGTGTTCATATATGCATTGGAACCGCAGCAGAGTTCACATCAACCGAACTGAGGTTTGTAGAAGGAGCAGAGTTAGATTTTTTTGGTCTGCAGTAGAGCTCGATTGCGCCGTCACACCTCCCCAAACAAACTGTCCTGTTTAATCCACTTTCATCGAATGCCAGTCGCTTTCCTAGAAAGTCCAGTCTGTTTGGGGAGGTGTGAATTCCCTGCACTGAAGTGGACTGCAGTGCAGGGCATTTTGGGTAAATACAACCAAAACGAACGCAAGACTCTAGCACTAGTGGAAGAAATTACTCTTGGTCTTTTACTAAAGACAAAACAGAAATCCTTCTGCTAACTACTAAAATCTGATGCCACTCCATTGTTTTTTACATTAGCTGAAGAAGGAAGTTGTTAACTTTGTCTTCTTCTGAGGTTTTCCTGTTTTTTCCTTAAGTGGTTCTTGGTACAGCGCCCCCACAGGCGAGGAGGGGAACAGGTTTCTCAGAGGTTTTGTATTGTTTGTTGCTTCGTGACATGCCACTAGTTGGCATTTGCAAAGCAGCCAATTAATCCAGGAGTGCCATTCATTTTCCTTGGCACTGATTGGCTGTGGCCGGAGATAAGAAAGACTGTAAATATTAGCTTCTGTGGTGGCACTGAGAACGTTTCCACTGGAGTTAAATGCACATTAAGGTATATTTGGTGTTTAAACTCTCGTCTTTAGAGGGGTTTTCAAGTGTTCTTCTGCTGAAAGATGATTGGATGGATGAACTGGTTTGACCAGACAGGAAACACCTCTAATTTACTTCTATTGAAAAGTCCGACTGTGACAAGGCCGTTATACAAAATAAATAAACAGAAGTTCCTCCACTTTTCACAGATTAGAGGCTGAACTCCTAAATCCCAGATGAAGATGAGTGATGTCTTCAGTTCAGCAGTTTGTTGACATTTTATCACTCTTTCCAAGACTACAGTGAACCTTTTCCCACTTCCTTTGGTAGTGTGATAATCTTGACAGATTTTTACTTCACAACTAATTTTATACATAATGTATATTTCTTTTCTGTATAAAATTTAAAAATCTGCAAAAGCTTAAAACAATCCTTTTAAACAAGAGTTTATACATTTGAAACATACAGGGACCATAGCTGTGACTATTTGATGGAGATCAAAAACAACAGAATTGTGTTGTGACTTATTGATGATCCAAACCAGCTAATCACCTGTTTTACTGCAGGTCAGAGGTCACCGTCCTCTTCAATAGACATCTCTTCACAATACTCTAATGTGTCCTTCTGATGTCATTCGACCTTGCTGACCTGGCCACTGTTTTAGAGCTATAATTAGCTATTGACCTCATCTCCTTCCAGTTTATCCGTTACACCCTGTGTGACCTCAGCGGCCCCGGCGGTGAGCTCACGTGCCAACATCAGCGATTAAATGCCTTTCAATTCCCATCACTGAGACAAATTCAAACTTTTGCTGGGAAGAACTAGGGCTGCAACTAATGATTGTTTTAGTAACTGTAACTATTGATTATTCTGACGATTAATTGGATAAAAAAGAGCACATTTTACAGATTTTTCATTAAACCACTTGACTATTTTTTATCCAATAACAGAAATGCATCAAAAATGCAGATAAACAACTCAGTTCCTTTTTTAAATAATAAAAATGCAATTACAGTATTCCTTTAGTAAATCTGAGCCAGGTGAAACTAAAACTACCACTCAAGGAGTTTAGGGTAAAATACATTTACAGACAAAGGTGTTTTTATGTTGCAAAATGTATATATTTTCTACAGTTTTAGGTTAATGATCTGTATGTAGGTTTTTCAGTAAATGTCTTTTTTTGACAGTGTACTCCAGTTAACAATTAATACTAAATTAGTTGGCAATTATTTCAACGATCGATTAATCAAGATTAATCCTTAATCGTTTCAGTTCTGGCTCAAATTCAGACCAATAAAGAATCTCTGAGCTTTTGTCTCCGTAAAGGGTTTCAGTAGATTCGTTCAGCTTTTTTGATAAGGTAGAACTTCGGGATTTTTGGAGTTTTAGCTAAAACATATTCACAGACAAAGATTTTTTTTTATCTTAAATGCAAAATGTATGTATTTCTTTCTTTTTTTTTTTCTTTTTTTTTTACAGATTTAGGTTAATTATTACTCTGAATATGTTATTTTTTCAGTAATTAGCGTTTTTTGAGTCTATATACTTAAGTAGCAATTAATTGGTTACTAAATTAGTTCACGATTATTTGAATAATCGATTAATCATCATTAATTTGATTAATTGTTTCAGCCTTTTTTTCCAGTTTTTCTTTTAAAATTTGTGATAATGAAGTTGATTAACATTTTGGCAGAAATCCACATTAATTTAATCAATGTGTTTCTCCACGTTTTAGCTTCAGTGAACCATCTCCTGCTTTCTTTTCTTCTGCATTTTAAAAAGGAAAATCTTATTTTTATTGCTTCAAACCAACTGTAACCTGATGCAAAAAGAATGCAACTCGCTTGCACCTGCTGTCTTTATGGGCTCATTTATGTCATCGTCTTATCAGCACTCAGTTGCTTCTAAACCAGACAGAGAGACAGAGCAGGTGATGGTAAATTATGTGCAAAAGTTTGACCTAAGAGGCTGAATAGTTCATTTGTATTTTGCATTGCTGTGTTGGACATTTTTTCAGTTTGGTTTTAGCACCATGAAACTTAGGAAGCAATAAAAATAGATATTTTTTACAAGCTAAATGCCAGGATCTGCACTGGTTCTCACAAAACAGTTGGATAAAGGTTAACAAAGAAGAATCTGTTTCTGTCTGACAGAAAGATGCAGTTTGTGTTTGTAAGGTGATCACCTGGTATTCCTGCAGATGGGTTATCCATCGACACCCGAGCATTACAGACTGAGATACCAGCCGAGACCAGCAGCTGGATTAGATTCATTAACGCTTCTTCGGGGAAACAGTTCTCTGTCCTGCTGCTAGGAGTTTTAAATGAAAATAAAAGATTCAGATTTTAAAAATTGGGTGAGAGGTGAAATATTTTTAGTTAAAAGCAAAAGATCTCAAGGATTTACTGCTATTATCTCACGATTTGCTTTACAAAAGAACTGAAGAAAATATCAAATTGTTGAGATGAGATATTTGAAAACTCAATGTCGTTTGAAATGAGGAAACCTTTTGCTCACATTTGTTTTATTCAGAGCACATGTAGCTGCCCTAGCTTTTGGTGAGACTGTGACTCCCTTTAGATCACTGGAGTAGAGTTGGGAGGAGAGTCGTGCTTCTTTAGACGAGACCGGCCATGTTTATTTCATCACTTTGTTCATGATTGCACGAATAAAATCAATCAGGTTCTTCTCTGGTTCAGATCAGCAGAAAGTGGGATAAGATAGAAATAGAAAAGTTTTGTCCACAGAAACATCCCCAATTTTTTGGTTTTATTTGTATTTTTTCTAAAATATTCAGTTTAGGGGTCACAGATATTGATAAACTTTTGATTTCTTTTGAATCTAAACGTAATGTTTTTTTCACAAGGTAGAACTTTAAAACTTTAGCTCAAGTTGAAATTCAAATGTTTTTGAGTTGGAGTTTGACTTTATTGAACATAGTGTAATAACACAATAAAGAAAGTTATATACATAAAAAATGAATTTAAAACAAAAGCAGAATAAGTAGTATAATAAAAGTATGATAACAGAGATACAAAGATAATGAATTTAAAACTAAAGCAAACAAAAGAAGAACAGTAGTAAGTTACACTTTCAAAGGAGTGGGTAGAAATATGAGCTTATTTTAACACCCAGCCCTCTTACATCTACAAGATCCAAAAACTGTAGTCAACTAAGAGTAACACTACTTTAACATATTTTTACTCAAGTAAATGTAAAAAGTGTCCGTCCAAGAAATGACTCAAGTAAGAATAAAACAGTATTTGGTAAAACGTCTACTCAAGTCCTGAGTAACTCATCAAATTACCAATCATTTAATATTTAAAAATTACACCATCAGACTGATCAAAATATAGCTAAGTGGAAATTTTGGTATTTTAAGGATCAAAATGACAATAATTTATAAGAATATCAAAATCAGGCAAAAGAAAATCAAATCAAAATTAAAAACTTATGAGACTTTAACATAAACTGCAGGTTTGTGTCTGGTGAATTTTTGGTTAAAGCATGTTTGTTTTTCATACAATAAAATTACTCAAAGTGCAGCGCAGTAAAAATACTCCTAAAAGTAATTTGTTTTCCAAAAATGCTACTCAAGTAAATGTAGTTGAGTAAATGTAACTACCCAATTCTGATAGCATCGTCCACTAAACTACCATTCCTGTTAACTAGATTTTATTAAATCACTATCATCAGAACGGAAGGATAAGTCTATTTTAAGTGGATGTTGTTATTTGAATAGTCCAGGCATCGGTGTGAACTTTGGGTCGGTACTGTGAGATGTAAGATTGTTTTTCTGCTCGTCACCTTGTGACCCGAAGCCGTGACGGAGCAGCAGAGTTTGGGAATCACTGACCGTGTGTGAGTGAGTTTCCGAGGCTCGGTGCGGGCGGACTGAGTCACAATGTCAGGGTCACCTCTGCAGTCCCTGGTGCACAACCTTCACAATACACCACCTTGAGGTAACAATGACTCCATTGTTCACACAGACAATGCAGTCTGAAGGCCAGGGTTAAAGGGGGTGGATGCAGGAGAAGGTTTGACAGGCTGGGAGGACAGTGGAGGGGGCGACGCAGCACCTGGTAGCTCCATGGATCTGAGGTAGACGTGCTGGGGGAGAGGCAGGGTGGTTACAGTCCATTGGTCAGCTATGGTGGTTTTTAGGAGCTGAGGCGACCACTCACCTGAGCCTTTGATTCAACAGCCAGCAGGGGTTTCTGGAAATCAGGGGACAAACTCCCTCAAAACCTGGATATATTCCACCCAACCTTTGACCTCAGATGACATTATGTTATGTTTTAACTTCCTTTCTGCATCCAGAGACAAAAGGAGTGGCATTATGCAGACTGTTTTCAGTGCATGCTGTTGTTTTAGCAGTTGCCTGTTTGGGTCATAAAGGGGATTATTCAAAATTCACATTTTGTAGATTTTTGAACTTCCATTTGGGTCTCAGTTGCTTCAAAAGAAAAACCAGCCCAGAGTGCTTAAAATGAAACACCCGGTGGGTTTTTGCATTAAGTTCATGTTTTTGGGTGTCTAGAAAACGAGACGTTTCAAAAACCTCCAAAATCAGCAGGCACAGCCCCGTTACCTAGCAACCCAAACCCAAACCCAGCCCCGTTACCTAGCAACCCAAACCCAAGCTTTAGCACATTTGGTCAGCTGGTTTTACTGCTGTATTTGCTGTACAATGGCTGCTGGAAAAGACAGGTGTTTTTGTTCTTGACTTACCATCCAGAAACCTCTTGCTGCAATGTTGTTGATGTGCAGGAGGCTCTATCTCTGCTTTTCAAAGATGTGCTGTTGTATAATTGCGCATTTGTTTGCGACCATTTTAATGTGCGAGTGTTGTTGTCTGCAGCTGCATTTCCATTGACTATACAATTGCAGACATAAATTTGCTCAATGGAAACACGGCAGTTTAGAAAAAAACGCTAGAACAAAGTGGCTTTTTCGGCTGTTTTGAAAAACTGCAATGTAAGCACTTTTTTCATATCACACGCGTTATGTGATCAACCACAGGATGTTACTACTGGCGGAAAATACGAAGAAGACGAAAGGAAGCAGTTGGAAGATGATGGCGTCATTTGTTTTTAGTGACTTATTCATGCATGACTTTAATTTAATCTCTTATTTAATGGAAACAACAAAATTGCATTTTTTTTTTACATGACAAAATATCGACAAAGGTTTGCACATGTGTAATGGAAACACGGCTACAGTTGTCTGTGTAGGATGAATTTGCTCCTTTGAAAAACATATGCAGCTCATTTTTTAAATGAGTAAATGGTGTGTTTAGGGAGTTAGGGTGAATTACATCTAAGCACTTTAAACATTTATCCCAATCACACAGACGATTTAATTAATCTTATATGAACAGTTGGAAAACACCTGACCTCTAGTTGACTCTGCCATCCTTTCCTTTAGCACCTAAACACATTATCTACTGTATGTTGCACACATCCATCACTGCAATGCCCACAAAGCAAATACATCCCATCATTGCCTGGGAATAATGAGAGCATTTCTCCGTGACACAGTCGACTTTATGAATAGTGCATAAACCCAGCTACACTCTGGATCCTCGGGGGCGAAAGGGCGACGCTGCCACAGGAGGTGGTAAAGAGCTCAAACACATTTATGCCTTTTATCTCCTCCCTCCGACAAAGTACTCCTACTTATGCAAACATACAGATTGTAGACACACATGACAAATCTGCATGCATATGTAGTTGTACTCTGATTTCTTTTCTTTTTTTTCACTGAACCCAAGACATTAGTGCTTAAAAGCTCCCTGTAAATGCAGCCCAAGGCCAGCATTGAGTGCTGTGGCTCTTGAATGAAGCTCCATCACTGCTGCCTGTGTGGAAGGAAAAAAGAGAATCAGGCACCTTCCTTTCATTTTGAATAAAAGTACTGCCTCATATTTGGGTTTTTAAACTCTGTTGCATGTTTTTGCATGTCTAACATTGCAGTGCTGATGGATTTGGGTGGCGGACGTCAGCTGGTCGCAGAGTCTCTTGCTTTTTCGCTCCTCTTCTTGTCCTCTGTGTTGTAAAAAAGGCCTTTGTTGCTCTGCGCACTATAAATCATTTACAGGCTTTGCATAAATTTGTGTAATCTCTTCATGGGGGCTGGGCAGTCGATCTGATTCACTGGGAACCAGAGAGGAAGAGCGAATGTTGGCTGAGCAAGCCACACTGAGATGCAGTCAGGAAGCAAAAACCTAAAACAAAAACTGAATTAAATGCAGCAGGTATAGAGAAATATAGTTTAATGTGTAAAATATGGAATACAATCAACCTGAAGCGTCGTTCCTGTTGAAATTACACTGCAAAACTGCCACATATTACCAGGCATTATTGTATAGTTTCTCATGCAAATATCTTCTTACACTTGAAAAATTACTAAACTAACATAGAAGTAACTATTCAGCAAGACATCAGAGTAAAAATTTTAAATTGAAGTAAAAAAAATGTAAACATTTTGAATTGAAAGTCAAAATTCTGAGAAAAAAGTCAAATTTTTGAGATGTAGAATTCTGATAAAAAATTTAAATGCTGAAAAAACTAAAAACTGAGAGAAAAAAATTCTGAGAAAAAAAAAATCTGAATTCTTATTTAAAAACGTCAAAGCAAAAAAAAAAAAACCTAAGAAAAAAGCCACCAGCCAGATTTTTTCCCTCTTCCATAAACACAAATGTCTTTTCACTGCAGAGTAAATGACTTGAACTTTTACTCTGCAGCTTAGAGGTGAAAAATGTTTAGAGATCTACATTAGAGTCATGAATCATGAACTATATTGTGCAGCTGATGCATTTGAGGCAGAAAGCCTAAATAGAAAAATGAACATTTTGTAAAACGCTGACCCAAACCCCCCCCCCCTCTGTTCCATCAGAGTTAGTTTTATTTGAGGGCTAATCCCAGTAAAACCACTGCGGCTGCTGTCACTGCGTCCTTGTAGCTTTCCTATTATTTGCCATGTAGCATTTTTTTGTCTGGGTGACATCATTGCTACAGTCTGTCTTCCTGTCCTTCACTGTAATAAAAGATTGGTTGAAACTCATTAATAACTGAAATGCACTGTTATGAAACAGAAGACAAGTTTCTGACATTGAGGTTAGCATAAAATCACATTAAATTCCTTGAGTGTATCATGACTTCACTTCATGGCTAAAATTACATTTTGCAAATCTGAATTGGTAATAGCGGGAAATATTTGAATTAAATTGAATATTTCAGGAGGTAATTTTTTCACCATGCATACTTTATGTTCTCACACTCGCTGCTGCAGTTTTGCCCAGAAGTCCCTCAGTGCGGCGACAGCATGGCAGTAAATCAGCGAAAGGCGGAGCTGGGCACTGAAAGCTCCGTGACAGAAGATAAAACACGAATTCACCGACTCTCCGCTCTAAACTTCAGCTTCCCTCTGCAGCCAATCCACTCTATGAAACGCCCCGAAAGACGTCCAGCCTAATGAAAACACCATCCGTTTCCCTCCACAGACACACAGGGTTTATTTAACCAGCATCTCAAAACAGACATCAGGTTACACAAAGTACAAACCAGAAGAAAATTAACCGAAAGAAAATCTCTCACTAAAGTATTTTTGGTCTAGTTTATGTTAGTTTGGTTTCTGTTTTTTTCCCCTTGAGATGTACTGACACGAAATGATGCAAAAAATGAATTTCTGCTTTTAACAAGTTCAATTAAAGAACACAATTTAATGAGAAAACCCAATTTAATAACTTTTATGTTTTTTTATTTCTAAACAGTGTGAAAAAGAAGCACACAATATTGAAGTGTATATTAAACAAACGAGAAAACTGCTGATTTGGTTAAGGCCCACACACTGCAAAAACATCAAATCTTGCAAAGTATTTTTGTTCTAGTTTCTAGTGCAAGTATCTTAGTAGACTTGAAATAACTTACAAGTAACTTTTCTACGAGATATCTGAGCCTGCTTTAATCAATAATCCCTTAACATTGATACCAAACAGTGCCAGTTCCACTGGCAGATTGTTTCACGTACAACACAAGAACTTTTTTAGTTGTAGTCTGCTCAGTTCTGCCTATTTTGAACTGATTTAGGGCATTCTGTCACTTTAAATTCAAATAAGCTGCTACTGGCCACTCCCCCAACTCAACGTTTTCACTCGTATGTGAAAATGTCTGCAAACAAATGCACAATTATAAAACTATTCATCTATGAAAAGCAGAAGTGGAGGCTCCTGCACAGCCAACAGGAACACAGCAAATGGTTTCTGGATGGTAACCATTTGCCATCCAGAAAATGAAGAAAAACATTAGTTTTTCTTCAGCAGCCATTGTATAGCACATAAAGTGGTAAAACCAGCTGACCAAATGTTCTGGAACTCCACTTGTGTTGCTAGGTAACAGGGTTGGACTCTGCTGGGGTTGCTAGGTAACGGTGCAGTGTTTTTTTTTTTTTTTTTTAAATGGGTCATTTTCCAGATACCAAAAAACTTTGTTATTGCCAAAAACCTGCTGGGTGTGTTTTTCTTTTCAGGTTTTTGGGGCTGCTTTTAGAAAATGGAAGAATAAAAACCTGCAAATAGTGAATAGGCCCCTTTTAAGAAGCATACAAAATGTATTTGTGCATAAAAGTCTGTGACTTTCAGAAAAAGTGTAGAACGTTTTTGAAACCAAAGCTAGTTCAAAGATACCAAGAGCGCCTGGTGGTCTGGAGTTTTGTCTCTATAAAAGTCATTTTGTTTCTGTGGTAATGATCCCTTTGGTTTCTTTCAAACTGGCTCTGTCATCCACTCTTTAACTCCTCATGTGCTTTTAGTGCATATAAATCATTAATGCGCACCAGTTTGCCCAGTGTTTCTTTTTGTTGCCATGTGTGTTTCAGGAATATGAAATAAGGCCCTTCCTTCCCAAATCAAGTGAGATCACTGCGGTATGAGAGGGAGCTTAGAGAGCTGAGCCGCTGCAGCCGTTTAGGCTGTCTGGTTTGTTTCTGTCTCAGTGTAATCCCAGACTGACTCCAGGATGGTGAGATCAGACCTCAGTGGGGGCCATACCATCTGTTGAAAGACTCCTCATTCCTCCTGTTGCACAGACAGCTTCAAATTCCTCTAAAAAACACCAAATTTCAGCCCAATTTTTGTGATTCATACAGGTTTGTTTATCGGCTCACATATATGATATTCTCATTTAGTTGCTGACTCCATAGGCTCAACATGACCACATAAACTTCAAAATAATAGGTGTGTGTCTATGTATTTTATAATGGCAAGTCAAATTTATTTCCATAGTGCCAAATTACTTAATTGTGAAAATATGTTTAATATTTAAGATTTGGAAGTAAAGTTGAATGCAGTGAAAGCTTCAATATTAAACATTCTGGAGGAACCGGCCCTATGAGGTCATTCGTACGGAAGAGGGTTAGTACCACAAAAAGAAAGAAAAGAAAAAAGTCAGACTTTAATCTCAGAATTGTAATTGTAATCTAAGAATTCAGGTTTTAAACTTTTGAGAATTTAATCTCAAAATTATGACTTTAGTTTCAGAATTCTGACTTGAATTTTTTGTTTTATTTATTTATTTATTTTTTTTTTACAATTTTGACCTCAGAATTGTAAATGTAAAAAAGTCAAAATGTTGAGATTAAAGTGAGAATTCTAAGATTTAAAAAAATCTAAATTCTTTTTTCTTCTTCTTGGCACTAATCCCCGTCCGTACGTTCACGATCCTGATGTTGCCCCAAAAGAAAATGAGTTTTCCGCCCCTGCTCTGCAGCGTAGATGAGAGGGATACCTGACCTGTAGGAGAGTGCAGAAAAATTGACAGACATCGAATCGAGTCACACAGCAACAATCAAATGGGTTTTGAAGCAGTTGTGAGATAAAATAAGAGCCGCAGCGTGAGCCCTCATCGCCTGGGCTTTCAATCAGTTGCTTCCTACCTCACAAAAATGCACTCGTGCAACACACAGCGGCCGCGGCGACACACCAAGTCAGACTCTCCGTCTCACGCACAAATAACTTGCCAGGATCATTTCACACGATCTCAGTGGGAAACCCCATCAACTTTCACAGCAGGGAGCAGGACAATGAAACGCATCCCAGACTACTGCATCAGGCACACACACACGCAGACACGCGCCCACACCCCCCCCCGCATGCACACCCACACACACACACACTGCATAAGAAGATGTAGGAGCTTGTATAAGTCAAAGCACCAAATGCTGATGAGGTTTGAAACAACAAATCAGACACAGATGATTGCTGACGAGAAAATACTGAAGACACATTTAACATAAATATTCTGCAGAGATGCTAAATTTACTTTCTGTGTCACTTTCCTCTTAATTAGCAAAAGCAAAGTGAGATAGAAGACATACTTCTCTGATCTGTAGGTTGCCAAATTAAAAA
Source organism: Brachyrhaphis terrabensis (assembly GCA_903067065.1). NCBI lineage: Eukaryota > Metazoa > Chordata > Actinopteri > Cyprinodontiformes > Poeciliidae > Brachyrhaphis > Brachyrhaphis terrabensis. Next base: position 8,354 of record CAEGAG010032085.1, on the reverse strand, counting down.
AAATTGTTTGTGTTGCATTTTGAAGCAAAACATTTTTCATAAAACATTTAGGCAGAAATGATTCATCAGATTTATTGTGATTAATCGTAGTTAATTGATTACTGAAATAATTGTCAACCATTAATAGACTAAAACCCATCAGGCTGAAACAATTAATCACACGAATTGTGATTAATTGTAATTAATTGATTAATTGTGAACTATAATTAGACTAACAAACACCAGGCTGAAACAATTAACCAGATTTATCGTGAGTAATTGTTATTGATTTTTGAAATAATCGTCAACTATAAATTGACTAAAACACATCTGACTGAAATTATTTATTGGATTTATTGTGATTAATTGTCAACTAATTTAGTAGTTAAACACAATCAGGCAGAAACGATTAATCAGAGTAATCACGATTAATCGGAATTAAACACTTATTCAAATAATTAACTAATTTCGTAAGTGATGATTTAGTAAGACTTGCTCCTTTGCATTATAGCTGCGACATCCAAAATGGCGGCACTGGTTCCTGTTCAGCTGTTTTGCAGTTTTCTGGACGTTTGTTCCAGATTTATGTTGCCTAGAAACTGAATAATTAGTAATTTACTCAAATCTAACACAGACCAATGCTTTCTTTGGCTGAAAAAAGGAATGTTTGTTTGTCTGTATGTTTTGTCTTGTTGTAATTCATGAGCACTGCCACATTTACTGAAAAAAACTAACTGAACCAATGTATGCATCTAAATATTTTTGTGTGGATTGTTCCTTTAGTCTGATCCATTTCATCTGTTCATCCATATTTTCTGCTTCCCTGGTCGCTCCACTGCTCCTCCTCTTCCCTCTGCTCCTTCTCCTCCTCCGTCTCTCCAGCTTGTCGAGCTCATCGTCTTTGATCCGATGCCTCTGCCCTTGTTCTGTCGCTCTGTTTTTCTGGGTGAGTCTCTGTGTTTGCAAGTTCAGCCTTCTCCGTCTGACCTGATGACTTCCTTTCGTCCAACTGCGATTTCCTCCTTCCACTCTCACTGATTTTCAGAAACAAGCACTGGAAGGACAGAGCTAAAGAAACAGCTTCTTAACCTAACTTACATTTGTTTCACTGAATATTTACAGTGCTGAAACAATTAATCAGAGTAATCGTGATTAATCGGTTGTTGCAATAACCGTCAACTAAGTTAGTAATCGATTAATCGCGAACAACAATGTACAGAGCAATAATTAAGCCAGGACTTTACAAAAAGTATATACTGTACATATTACATTTAAGATAAAAACACCTTTTTGTGTAAATATGTTTTAGCCAAAACTCCTCAAATATAAAACAGTTTTAGTTTTGCCTGGTTTGGATTTACTAAGGGAATGCCATGTTGTATTTTAGGCAATAAAAAGTTTCTTTTCTTATATAAAAAAAGAATTTAATTATTTATTTACATCTCTTAATGCATCTCTATTATTGAATACATAAGACTGAAGTGGTTAAATGAAAAATCTGTTGAATGTCCCATTTTTTATATGTTTAATCGATTAACTGAAATAATAAGTAGTTGCAGTCTTAATTATGTATTTATGTTTGGTTTCATAATAAAAGCTGGTACCTTAATCTCCAATTTTCCATGTTTTTCTATTTCCATTTGGGTCTCAACTGCTTCTAATCACCACCCTGAGCACTTAAAATGGCCAAAAAAAAGCAATTTTTTGGTAATAAGTTAATGTTTGTTGGTGTCTGGAAAATAAGCCATTTCAAAAACCTTCTGGATGTAATGTCACAAATCAGCAGGCACTGGGCCGTTACCTAGCAACCCAAGCTGAGCTCCATTATGTTTGGTCAGCTGGTTTTACCGCTGTATGCACTGTACAATGGCTTCTGGAAAAGACAAGTGTTTTGTTGTTGTCTTACCTTCCAGAAACCACTTGCTGCATTGTTGTTGATGTGCAGGAGGCTCCACTTGTGCTTTTCAAAGATGTACGGTTGTATAATTGCATCTGTTTGCAGCCATTTTCATGTGTGAGTGTAAACATTGAGTGGGTGGGTGTGGCCAGCAGCAGCTTATTTGGATTTAAAGTGATAAGACGCCCTAAAACAGCTCAAAATAAGCAGAACTGAAATCTCATTATCTAAGAATGATTTTGTGTAAACAAGTGTAATTAACATATTTTGTATAAGCCACATATTTAAACTGTTCATGGCAGCATAACAGGTCCCGTATAATAGGTGGACTTGCTGGTGTATTTTGGTTCCTTGTTCGTAACTAAAGAGCTTAAGGTCATAAACTGATAGATGAATTTCTTCTTCAGAACTTTCTGAAAGAGAGTTTGATTAGTTACAAGACGTTATCCAGGTCCAGAAGAAGCAAATACGCCCCGGAGCACCACACTGCCACCACCATGTTTCACTGCCAATGTAAAGCTTTTTCTTGTTAGTTTTACATCAATTATAATGTCAAACATACATTCTTGTAAGGAATGTTTTTCCAAACTTCCTGGGAATCAAAAAGATGTTTTTGCGTAAATATGAGACCAGTCTTTTCAGATTGGAACTCTTCCATGGATGCCATTTTCCCCCCCATCTCTTTCAGCTGCACCTGAAAGTCCAAGCAAGCAGGTGATGAAGACATTTAGGCCGCCGTGGATTAATTGAGAGTGTAGGTGCTAATGTCATCTCCGTAGCGGAGCATGAACTACTCTAACAGGACCAAGTGCAGCTCCGCAGCCGTCCTTCTGTGAACTCTACCTAATCAATTAACGTGATTTAATACACACAGTCACTCTACGTGGATGGCAGACTTAGTGTTCCCCTTAATTTATACACCACTGACTGCTAAACACACACACACGCACAGACAGTTACAAGCATGTCTTTCGATCTTCACAAGGACTTTGCATTGACTTCCATTCATTTTCAATTAATTTCTATAGCCTAACTCTTATACTAAACTTCATTCACATGTTACACTGCAAATCCACAAGATTTTACTGGGTATTTTTGTCTAGTTTCTACTGAAAACATCTGAGTACACTTGCAATAAGTCAAACTAGGTCACTTTTCAGCATGATATAAGGGTTTGTTTTAAGTCAATAATTTCTTAAAATTGGTCAAAAAGTACTAGACACAACTAGTGTGTCTAGTTGTGTTAAGCTAGACACAACTAGTTTAACACAACTAGTGTTATTTAATTAATTAATTAATTGATGTAAAATTATGCATTAAACATAAAATGAAAACAAGTTTTAAAGCTGCTTCTGTGCTTTACAAGTTCAGTGAAAGAACACGACTTATACATACACTGCAAAAACACAAATTCTTCATTCTTTCACTTAGTACTCTAGTTTCTGGTTGAAATGTAGTAGTTCCATCAGCAGATTATTTAACTTATAACATTGGAAAAAATGTCTTATTTTAAGTTAAATAATCTGCCAGTGGAACTAGAACTTTTTCATCAATTTTAAGGAATTATTGGCTTAAAACAAGCTCTTATATCTTGCTGAAATGTTACCTGTAAGTTAGTTTGTCTTATTTCAAGTGTAAGATATTTTCACTAGAAACTAGACAAGATTTTGGGTTGTGCAGTGTTCTTATAGGACTTTGTGCCACAGAAGAAGCCGTGGGTCCTCACAACATAGTTTTGTTGAAAAATGGTGAGAAATGCTGAAACACACACACAGAAAGAGAGAGAGAGGAAGCTAAGAAGCACAGATTTCGCTGAAGGGTTGTGGGTGAAGCCGCATCTCATGGGAAAGTAAAGGATTGTTTTATTTTTACCGTTTAGCAGAAAGAGACGGACTCTGACCGACTTCGTCTAGCCTTTGGCATAGAAAGTGAGCCTGCATATTACCGAGTCCATCATAACCCAGCAGGAGAACGGGAGGAGAATTAATGCCAGAGAGCTTTTCTTCTGCCTAACCTCTCCTCTTCCTGGCCATCACATGAAAGCACATCTAGATCCGACTTTTTAAAAATATTCAGGTTCAAAATCAGAGAAACTCCTTGGATGTACTCCACACTTTTCATGCCTACAGCAGCAGCAGAAGCTCAGAGGCAAACAGGTTTTGCTTGCGTTTGTGTGTAACTTGCCGGCATAAACAGTATCCAGCTCAGCCTCCACCTCTCTGCTTCCCATAAATCTGAATGACATTAACATTTAAAAAAACAAAAACAAATCCTGTTTGTGTAAGGATGGGAGTCTCAAGACACATTCACACAGCAGGCAAATGCAACCAAAATCAGCTTTTTTTCCCCACATGCGACCTTTTTCACAGCAATCTGGACGACACAATTCTAATTTGTTTAACCCCCCAAAAAGCCGATCTGTGCCATTTCCTTATGTGGAACTACTTCAGTTTCGAATCCGATTGTTTTCGAAGTGCCTGCAGTTTGAACAGTTGCATTTTGTGAAACATGCAACAGAAGTTTTTGTTTAAAATCAAAAAACGTTTTTCTTTTCTTCCCCAAAATTGGCATGCTTCCATGAAGAACAGTTATTTTCATAGAGTTATTTATGAAAATGACTCTACATTGAGCATTTCTATGGTCAATGGAAATGCCGCTGAATCCAACAGCTCCTTGTTACAACTACGAATCCCAACAGACTTTCCTATTTGCAGTCAATTCTAAACAAAAAGCCATTGCTATTAGTTGTGCTATCTTTTTATCAGCTTCCTTTGTGTTTTTATAATCTTGTAGCGTTTCTATTGCTTCTTATAGAAGTGGATCGATTTTAAAACTGATCCACAAACGGCTCCCTCCATTATTACTTTTTTTAAATGATAATAAAGGGGTTTACAAAACAGCAAAATTAACAAACAATTAAGTAGCAAAATAGACAAGACAATAATGCCAGGGTGTTATATAGCTAGACGTCAACGTTCTTCTTCTTCTGCGCATGCGGCTAGCTTTGGGGACGTTAGCCCTTAACACAGAACTTTCGTTGCGCTCGAGTTTAGTAATATTAATCAACCAATCAATAAAATTTTATTTGTATAGCACATTTCAGCAGCAAGGCATTTCAAAGTGCTTTACATCATATCAAAAACAGAAACTTAATGCAACATAGAATCAACAGTAAAAACAATAAAACTAACTGTAAATTAACTGTAAAATCCGGTTTCAGGGGGTTAAAGAAATCAGAATTGAGGCTCTAGACCTTCTGTGTGAAGGTAGCTTCAGACACAGAGAAAGCTCTGTTTGTTTCGCGACGGGCATCGCCACCACACGGTTATAAATGTGTTCAGGATGGAGCCGGTGAACCCCAGCAGCCGCCAGGTTAAGTGAATATCACCCTCTGCCTCCAGTTGGAGCCGCACACTCCTTTTCTTTCTCTCCCATTAAACATGTGCGCCATTTTTTTTACACATATTTAGATTGAAAATCATTTCACCCTCCTTTGTGGAAGGTCATAAAATATATAGAGTTTTTGAGCGCGGTGCATAACATTTACATTTTCTATTGTATAAATGTGATCAGTGCGACGCAGGGTTGAATAAAACATTCATGGCAAAAGCCATTTCTTCAGTGACATTTGGTCCCGTATCTATCATCAGTTTTCTATCCACAGCCTGGAGAACAAGCGCTGGTCAAATGTTTAAATGTGGCCCTGCCACATAAAATTTAAACCCCGCTTTCACATTAACACCCGCCGGCTACGAGATGGAAATGCTTTTTTTTCTTTGTGCAGATAAGAGAAAAGTCAAATGGAAATTACTTGCAGGGTTGTTGTGGTGGGGGACGTGCAGATGGGCAGGAGGAAATTGAAGCATGTCAGTTAAATTAGAAAAAGGCAGCTCTGCTCCAAGTGGCTGACATGTAAATGTAGATCAGACGCGTCCGTTATGGATCGTCCCACACCGCCTTTTCTCATCAAAAATCCCATCAGTACATTAAAAAGGTACAGCCTTGGCACTGAAAAATTATTTCTTTCTCCTATTGAATGATTTGAAATGCTTTTGAACTCTGCGATGGGAGGCGTTTTAGAAATATCATTTACCTTCTGCAGGAAATGTGCTTTTAGTCCGTTGGGTTTCATGTGGTCATTGTTGGAAAGTAACTACAGCAGCCAGTGATGGTGGAGCAGCTGCAATTTTTACCTGACTGAACTCAGTAGCTGCGTTTCCATTAACCTTAAAACAACGCAATTTGACATTTGCTTAATGAAAACACGTCAATTAAAAATAATAATAATAATAATATAAAAAAAACTCAAAAGGTTTTAGCTTGGATGACTTCTTTCGTGACACACAAGTCGTGATCAACAACCAGATGTTACCAATGGTGGAAAAAACGAAAAGGAAGACAGGAAGTAGTAGGAGAATGATGGCGCTTCATGTCTTTTTTAATGACTTATCACATGAGCGTGTGATTTTAATTGCATTTCTTGTCTAATGTAAATACTGCAGTTGCAAAATTGTGTTTTTTCAACTTTAGGGGAATATTAAAGTTTTGAGCACATTTGTAATAAAAACAAAGCTATTGAGCTGGTAGAAATAATCCACATGCTTACATTTCAAACTGATACAAGATGCGTTTCCAATGCAAATGTGTGCAAACCTTTGTCAATATTCCCTTAATGTTGAAAAGACACTATTTTGCAATTGTGATGTTCCCATTAAAGAAGCAATGCAATAAAAATAACATGTGAATAAGTTTGTTCATGCAATAAGTCATTAAAAAACATGCTGCACCATCATCTTCCTACTGCTTCCTGTTTCCTTCTTCATCTTTTCTGCCAGCAGTAACATCTGGTTGTTGATCAGATGACTCGTATGATGCGATGGTCATCACACCTGTGATATTTGTGGAGTTAATATAACTCCACAAATATTAATGGAGTTTAATATGATCGAGAACCATGAAGTGGAAGGAAAGCAATAAATGGTTTTCTACACATAAATTTAGAGCACCTCATATTTTGTATGAGGTGCTCTTGAATTCAGTCCGTCATAACATGGTGACTTGCAGGAGGCAGATTGGTGAAACTAAAATAGTTGACTTAAATTTTTTTTAATAAAACTAAAATCCAAAACATTTGTTCTAATAATGGTCTTATGGAAAACAACAAAACAAATGTAAACACTTTAAAATAAAGTTCTAAAATCAGTAAATTTAATAGTCAGAAAGAAATCAAAGGCAAACGTTTCATAAAAAAACAATCAAAATGCTATTTTTATACCCAGTCAGCAAGTTGCTGGTTTCACCCATTTTGGAAACTGTGCTGCCTCATTTCAGGTTGCGGGATTGATTCCCACAGGTACTAATTAGCATTGTTTAGATATAAACCCAAAGGGGCCGTGCCGTCTTCATGGATTATTTTACACCACTGCTTTCACTTCAGCTCCAGTTTCCCACACATCTGTAATCCTAATAGGAAGTTTTTCAGCTCAACTACGCAGTAATCAATGTGATTATGTTGAAAACAAAGCCTAATAATATAAAGCCGACACAACATCTTTTTGGAGCTCCATGTTTTTGGTGTCATATGTACTTTAGTTTGTGGTAACTGATGATTTTCTGACTCTTGCAGAGGCGATGACAAATGACCAACTGGTTTTTTGTTGGAGGATTTTAATATAAGAACAACGCTGGGATGAAAAATAGATGTAAACTGCAAAAACACAAAACCTTTCCAGAAACTATTTTTACTAGGTTCTAGTGAAAATATCTTATCACACTTGAAATAAGACAAAATTAACTTACAAGTTACTTTTCAGCAAGATATGTGAGCTTGCTTTCAGTCAGCAATTCCTTCATTTTGATTTAAATAAAAGTACTAGTCCTACTCTGAGATTATTTCACTGATACCAAGATATTTCCCATGTTTTAAGTGAAAAAATGCATTTTTTTAAATGTGCATTTACATCAATACATCTTAAGGAAATAAATAATAGGAAAAATGGCTGTCTAGAACTTTTTCTTCAGTATTAATAAATTATCAACTCAAAGTAAGCTCCTATTTTTGCTGAAAAGTTACTTGTAAGTTAATTTTGTCTTATTTTATGTCTATTTAGATATTTGCATTAGAAATGTCAAAAATACATGGTAAGAATTTGTGTTTTTGCAGTGCACAAGTGAACTGTGTCTCTCTGCTGGTGGTTTTTCCACAAACATTTTGAAAGGTGGAGTTAAATTCATCGTTCTAAGCTGAATTCAACAAACACCTGTGCAATGCGAGGGCTAATTCATCCTGACCAAAGTCAGACTAAAAGTTTTCAATTCTTTCCTGAGTAGGAAGTTACTATTTAGAAGTGGTTTCACACAGCAGAATACTTTGCTGTGCTTCATGGCTCTAGATCACAGGTGTCAAACTCCAGTCCTGGAGGGTCACTGCCCTGCAACTTTTAGATGTGCCTCTGCTGCACCACACCTGAATAGAATA
>CAEGAG010032072.1:0-18166 GCA_903067065.1 Brachyrhaphis terrabensis | reverse complement strand
GTGGAATGCAGTTCATATCAAAACAGCAGCTCTGGGAAGATATTCTGACATCCTGCAAAGAAATTCAAGCAGAAACTATCAACAAACTCACAAGTTCAATGGATGCAAGAATTGTGCAGTGATATCAAAGAAGGTCCTGTGTTAACATGTAAGATATCTGTTTTTGATTGAAATAGCTTTTGATTGTAGTACATGTGACCACTTATTGCTGCACATTCAAAGAATGACTGTTTGCAGTTATAATCCATAAAATGTTTAGAAAATCTGTTGTGCATAATAATTTGGAACAGTGCATTTTGAGGTTTTTTTTATTTTTGAAAAAAATACTGTTCTCATCGGCAGCTTTGTTCAGTAAAATGTGATTTATACTGTAATAGTTCATGACTTGAAAATTATACTGACCATCATTTGCATTGACCATTTAAGAAAATCTGAGAAAATATCACTTGCATAATAATTTGGAACACGGTGTAAGAATGGTGGCATTTCTGGTTTGTTTTCCTACCGAGTTCGGCAGCGCCCCCTGCAGTACAGGCGCTCCCTGCCAGTAATGCAGGGACACTCATACTACCACCCAGCATATCGCTTTGCTTCAGTCTCTGCAAGACACACGGTGTAAAACTGAAGCCTGCAAAGAAAGGCAGTGTGGTTTGTAAAGCAGGATTGTGAATTGCATCAGCAGTTTTGGGTAGTTGGGTAGCATCATTTCAAATTATAATTATTAAAAAATGTGCCTGTGTGAAGACGCTAATACATGTGTTTGAAGTAGTTTAGCTCCAAATGTACTGGACTGAGAAAATGTTCGACCAGGACTTTTATACTTTGTGACTTCTAGAATGGAATGTGTGTATCTGTACTGAAAAATCCATGAAGGTGTAACAGTAGGTTTGTTTATGTTTGATAAAGAAATAGTCAAGTTATTTTTTTCTGACACAGGTTTGTGGATCTGTTTGCAACCATTTGTTTTAGATCATTTGGGGAAAAACTGTAAGTGTAAGATTTTTTTAATGTGCGACTCAAAGAATAAAATTTGTGTATTTGTTCTTAAGAATTTGAAGACGATTACAAACTCCTATAGGTTTTTCATCTCTGACTTCAACTTCAAAGTTACAAGTCAGAAATACCTTTGCACCAAAAATACCTCCATAGGTCCGCCTGCTAAACATTTGGCATTCTTAAGGAGAAAATATCACTGCTTCACAGCAGCAAAGGCACTAAAGCATGTTGTACCAGAAGTACATTCCTCACAACAAACTACAGTTTCTATATATCTGTTCCACTGTTCAGAAACTAAGGAATCGCATATTCTTATCGGATATTCATATCCAAAAGCCTCCAGTGAAGAATATGCGGCCACAATGAGACCAAAATGAAATATTCAAAATTCTATGAGGTTGAATACTAATAATGCATGTTACTGGAAACACTCAAGACAAAGCCTGTCTTTCATTATTTCCTAATTGAGCTTTATTCTGTTTAGAGGAATAGACAGTTGTTTCAGTCTCAAGATGTCCGCAGCTCGAAACATATCCCAAAAACCTGCCGCTGGAAATTCAGTGAAACGTGATGTGAAGTGTTGGCTTTGGAGAACGAAAACAAATAATCACCACAATTTTTAGATTTTTGTAAAATTTGCTGAAAATGATCCTTTTCATTCTAAGTCAAATACAGTGTATCCTGACATTCTAACTAAAATGTTAAAGAAAAATGAATGCGTCTGCACTGATATATAAACCAAGGTCTTGGGAGCAGAATTTGACATACGTGTGCGGGTCTTAAACAGAAGAAACTAGAACTTTCCTCATGTAAATGTCACATTTCAGATTATTTTGGGTCAAAGACCCTGCAGACTTGATTCATACTGATGCTTGTTTTTCATTCTTAACTGAGGCATTTCTTCATCTCACAAGTATGTGTTGTCCTGTGATGATCTATCACATAAAATCCCAATAAATATGTTAAAGTTTGGGGTTGTCGTGTTATACTGTTGTTATTTTACATCATCTGCCTTTAAGTGAACATTTAGACAAAACCAGAAGCTCCAGTCAAACACTGGCTCCAGCATTTTAAGAGTTTACACCTGCTGAATGTCACAAGTTAGTCAAAGACAACACCACAGATTCAGTTTCATAATACTGAAAGGTTTGGTACTGTCAGAGTTTGGTTATTAAAGATAACAGCTAAATATGAATTAATACCTAAATTTAGTTGTATGATGGTGAATGCAGGTCAAGAAGCCATTGTTCCTCAAACTGGGGACAGAAAGCACAACACACTCTGAATCCAGTGTTCTGCTTCACTTACACCATTCATCATTTCACAATCGGATTTTTTGTGTAAAATAAGGCTGAATGCACAATAATAACCCTGCAGTCAAAAATAACACAATTGTTTGATAGAAATCACAGTGAACAATGCAGATTTGAAATTCCCCTACAAAAATTTCCTGACATCATTGTTTTATTTCTGTCTTTAAACAATTAACGTTTTCAAAAGAATCTCTTTTCTCTTGCAGTTACACTACAGCAATGAGTGCAAGTTCAGAGAGAAGCTCCTCGCCAACAACTACAATGCCTATGAGTCGGCCGCCTACCCAAGGATGTTCATGGGCCTGAGTAAGAATGGCAAAACAAAAAGAGGAAACAGAGTGTCACCAGCGATGACAGTGACACATTTCTTGCCAAGAATCTAGTGAGCTGATAAATCTACTTCAAGACAATATGGGAAGAAGGAGGGAGCCAATCAGGAGAGGGCCAGGGTCTAGGGGGGGTTTTCTCCAAGCTGTGATGCACTTTCACTCCAAAACTTTTGTAAGTGTATCATATTTGATATTTTACTTTGTACATATTCAGTTTTTTATTTATGCTTAACATCTGTTTTGTATTTTTATAGGAGTGGATGTCTTTTCACTGAGGGACAGTCAATATTTTAGACATTTTATTTATGTTTTCATTTCTTATTTATCAGACATTTGCTGCTACTGAATGAAACCCTGTCTTTTGATGTAGTCTTTGCACAGATGGAAAAATGATTACTTTTTTCTTTTATTTTACCTTTATTTAACCAGAAAAGTCTCATTGAGATTAAAAACCTTTTTTTCAAGGGTGTTCTGGTCAAGAGGCAGCAGTATGGCATTAGTTACACAATGCCATACAAATAATTACCAAACAGTCACAATTTAAGGAAGTCATCTCTACTTCGCTCAGTCTTGATGTAAAGGTTTCAGTTAAAGAAGTTCTGTTAATTTCCTTTTTTTTTTTTTGCTCCATGTAGAATTCATGAAAAGGCCCATTTCTGTTTGGGGTAATAGAACAGTGAACTACTTGATATCTCAGCAGGTTTATAGGCATGACATTGTTCAATTGGGATTGGTTTGAATCAGAATCTTCTCAGAACATTAATAAGATGTGTGTCTTTGTGTGAGAATGTGGCGCTTATTGCCCAACACTTCAAACCTTATGCTTCTCCATTTCACCTGAGGAGGACCTGGAGGTGTTCTGGAGACATTTCCTTTAACTTAGATTTCAGATGGATTCATGTGCCAGCATCAGAGACAGTATGTCCTCTTATTTACCGTTAATTCTCTTTTCTATAGCCTGATAACATCAGAAAGACGACCCCATCCTGGTGACACATACCTACAGCGATTCCTCTTTTTGAGAGTTTTACTCTAATATAGCACCTGCACTGTTACTGACTATAACTGAATCACATAAGCTCATTATGCAAACCTAATAATCAGCATTATTTTTCTCACTTTAAAAACTCTACTGCCCCATGTCTATCTCTTAGTATCAATGTACCATATTTGTTTTTAATCTTTGGTGCAGTAATTTTATAGAAGCTTACTGTTTATTTGGGCTCTGCTGTCAGCAGAGCCTCTGGCTAGACGTTGAAGCATCAAACAAACCAGGCCTTTGAATCTTATAAAAAACAGAGCTGCACCACTCAGAGCCAGGAAGAGGGGCTTAGTGCTGTCAGTGATGCTTATGTCCATGCTGCTAAATGTGCCAAAGGCAGAAAAACAACTTTCCGTTAAAGGAAATCTGTTTAGCTGTTTGGTGGCCATGCTAACTAGCCTGAAAATTAATGACAGGCTCCATTGTGGTGAACCAGCTGTGGTGCAGCAGAAAGCAAAGGGAAGAGTGTGAGCAGTGAGCACACAAGATTTATTGACAGCACTAAGCTCCTCCTTCTGGCTGTGATTGGTTGTTTCTGACCTAAGTTGTATTTCTGCAGATGGCTGTAGGATCACAGGGAGAAGCAGAGCAGCTTGAATTTTCTCATATTTCATATTTCTCATATTAACTGTCACTACATGGTGACAGTTTTGACAAATATGTAAAAAAAACCCTCTTTTTTTTAATTAAAGCGACATATGTTTCATAAGTTTCTTGTAAGAAAACTTAAAGCACACTAGGGGGAGACTGAAATATCATAAATCAGGAGCTGGAGCAATTTTTTACTGTGATGTAATGACATGACTCTCTCTGAGAGGGGAACAGCGTCAAAGCTCTGAAAGTGGAAAAGTTTTCTGTCCAACATGGCACCAGTACCAGGCTCAAGTTGGGTGAAAAGGAGCGTGTGGCTCTGGAGCCTAATTGAAATAGTATCATGTTACTGAGCGAGAGGGACACAGAAGAAAGAGGGAAATGGACAAGAGAGGAGGAGGGGAGAGCTAACCCCACAGCCTCCACCGTGTCTGTTTATAGCTCTGCCAGAGGGGTGAACTCTGAACTTTTCTGCCGTCAGTCTCAGTCAGAGCTCTGCGTCCAACAGTAGGGAGAGGAATCCTCTTTGACATGATTTAAGTGGAAAATTTGGGAGTTTATAGGCAAGGTCAAAGAACTGAAATGCAACAGTCAAGTAATAGCCTTGACCTGGGATAAGACTATTCTTATTTCAAGTAATGCATTATTGTCAGGCAGCTGTCAAACAGGAAAAGTTGTTCTGTATCATTAGAACAACTTTGCCAACTGGAAAAATCTGCAAACTTGGTTTGTGCTGTTCTTAACTTTCCATAAGAGCTTGGAATGATTTATAAATATGAAGTTCATTCAGAACTTATAATGTGGGCTGGCACATTGTCTCTTCTATCCTAACACCTCAAATTCTCATATAAATATAGAAATATAGACACACACACACACACACGCACGCACGCACACACCCACATACAGAGCATTGTTGGTAGCACTCTGTTAAAGAAGGGAAAGCCCACAGTGGTTACTGAAATAACTTGAAACTGAAAAAAGTAATAGTAAATAAAAAAATTTCTAAAAATTAACAAGTCAAAATCAGACATTCCTTTTGAAATGCAATTCAACAAATGAAACAGACCAGAATAAAACTGATGGTACCTCCATCCATCCATCCATTGTCTGCCGCTTATCCGGGGTCGTGTCGCAGGGAAGAAGGGAGGCCCAGACTTCTCTCTCCCCAGCCAATTCTTCCAGCTCTCCCATGGGAATCCCAAGGCGTTCCCAGGCCAGCCGAGAAACAAAGTCTGTCCAGCGTGTCCTGGTTCTTCCCCGGGGCCTCCTCCCGGTGGGATGACCAGATGCCCGAGCCACTTCAACTGGCTCCTCTTGATGTGAAGGCGCAGCGGCTCTACTCTGAGTCCCTCCCGGATGACCGAGCTTTTCACCCTATCTCTAAGGGAGAACCCAGACACCCTACGGAGAAAACCAAATTTAGCCGCTTTTCAGCCGAAATGGCTTGACCTCGTTCTTTCGGGTCGTGACCTGTAACTTAATATTTTGTTGCTCAACCTTTTGAGGCAATCACTGCAATCAAACCAGTTCTTTAACTATCAGTGAGACTTCTACACCTGACTACAGATGTCATGGTCCGCTCCTCATGGACAAACCGCTCCAGTTGCCTCCAGTTGAAGGGAAAGCCTTCTCCAGATGTTTCAGCTCCACAGATGTTCAACAGGATTTAGATCAGGGCTCATAAAAGGCCAGTTCAGTATAGTCCAATGTTTTGCTCTGGGCCATTCTTGGGAAGCTTCCTGTTGGAAGACCCATGAGCAAGCTTTCTAACACTAGGCACCACATTTCTCTTCAGAATGCCTTGATAATCTTGAGATTTCCTCAAACCTGCACAGACTCAAGTCAAAGCAGCCCCAGAGCATAACACAGCCTCCTCCATGTTTTCCAGAGTTATTTTCTTGGCAAACAAAGAGCTGATGAACCAGTTCCAGTTTTCTCCCGTCTTACTGAGGACATTCTCCCAGAAACTTTGTGGCTTGTCAGCATGCATTGTGGGAAATTCCAGTCTCAGTTTTTATGCTGTGCTTTCCTTCTTGGTCATTTCCCATGAAGTCCACTCTGGTTCAAACAATGACTGATTTGACACCGATGTACCTGGACCTTAGAGTTGACCTTTGATTTCTTTGGAGGTTGTTCTGGGCTCCTCGGTTGCTGTCATAATCCTTCTCCTCAATTTGTCATAAGTGTTCCTCCAGTTTTCAGAAAATTTTCATTTATTATCACTTTTGTCAATTACAAGTCTTTCATGGAGGACTGTGGGCTTTTATGGTCATTAACAGAGGTGTGCATATATCTATATTTGCATATATCTATAGATGGATAGATAGGGAGGCTAAAATTATAACAGAAATTTCTGTGTAGTTAATAAAAATAGAACTTCGTTCCACAGGAATGCGAAACTCAATTTAATAGTTTGAAAAAATGTTCTAAATGTGTATTTGTTCAGTACAAACTTCAGACTATGTACAGTCAGTGGCAATAAATTTGTTCCAAACAGTAGAAATCTGCAGAAACATGCTGCTGATTTTACCCCCACTTCACACCTGCTCACCAGTTTAACTCTGACTGCTCCTCTGGTGGCTCTGAGGTGTAACAGCACAGGGTTCATTTTTGTAGCTATGCTTACAAAACAAACGAAAGGCATTTAGGACATTCTTAGAAACAAAAGAGTCTTTGATAAAACACAACCACTCATAATTAATTAATTTAGTTTATTTGATTAATATTACTTAATATTAATTGTATATGTTATGATATATGAATATACTCAATATATTAATATATTATAATATATTTAATATACTTAATATATTTAAACACCTAAGCAATTTCCCCTTGGGGATCAATAATATTCTATTCTATTCCATTTTATAAAGGAGTTGGAAAGAAGCACATTAACATTAACTAACATGACATTTACATGGAAGCCAAGATATCTGTTTTCCCATTTCCAACCTGAAAATGAAAGACTGAAAATCTACAATTTTATCTATAAGACATCTTCAAGTAATTGTTGTAAAAAATTCTCCTCATTAATCAGCTACATGTAGTAACTGTCCTCATTGTTAGAAAACATTCACTAATATATATTCTTTGTGAGATGCAAGCAGTTGCCCAGTTTTGGAACAAAATATTTCCTCCTGTGCTTGTAAGACTTTGGATTTTACTAAACCAACACTTCATCCCAGTCTTTGCTTTAACTTCCAGTGTAAGCTGCTGTCCTGACCTACTTCTGCTCACTGTACGTTTGCGTCGTCTACCCTCCCTCCTTCTAGCATTTGTCTCTGTCTCTCTGAGTCCTAGAGGTTTACTGCAGGCCGGGCCGGCTCTGGTGGTGATGTTGTCCTAGTTGTGCCTTGTCACGTTCCGGCTATCTTTACCCCACGATATACTTTTAGAAAAAATAATCATGCAAGAAAAATTTACAGACAGCTGTTGAACCGTATTATATGCTAGACTCTGTAACTCAATGTTTTTCTGTACATATTTTGTAAGTGAAGGTGCTAAAAAGGGCTGGCAGTTTGAAATGAACAGAGCTGGTTTAGAATAGTTGTCTGAAAGCTTAGGGTTCTTGATTTGCTCATCTTTGTGTGATCAAGGTTTTCAGTCAATATTCAATAACAGCAGTTCCAGTGAGGTTGTATCTTATTTTCTCTGTTTTTGTGTCTTTTTTGGGAAAGACATTTGGAACCTCCGTTTCAACATTCCATAATAACGGTGCCAATTGTAGCAGCCTGGCTCTTGTTAGGGACGACGGTGCTTTCCGTTCTGCTAGTAGTAGCTAGTAGTGATAATAAATTAGCAGAGCAGGCAGCCACGCTGCATGCACACGCTAGCTATTCAGGTGCAAATAGCTTAAACAAATCTCATGCAAACTGTTTCTGTAGTGACTTAAGGCCAATCCTGCCACCCGCCGTGGAAATCCAGAGTGATTTAAACTCTGCAGGCTAACTGCGAAACATAAGTTCAACTTTCAAAACAAGTGCTAAAGTTACAGTGTGCAGCTCCTGAAACACCTCCTGCTACAGCACAGTATTCAAGGACATATGCTGTGTACAAACAGCATATGTACACATATGCTGTCTGGTGCTCACAGCTGGGCTCCCTGCTCAGCAGTCTCCCTGCTTTGCATGACGTGCAGCATGTTTACCTGTATGCACTCCAGTGACCCTGGGCCAGCCCTTTATCCCACCTTATCATTTGGTTATCCAGCTGCAGCCTCAACACAGCAGACCAGCTCCTAAATCTGCAGGCTGCAAATGGCAAAACCCCCCTTTTGCAAAAAGAGCCACAGGCTCCACTGAGTGTGGCTAGTGACAGAATCACTTCAGCCACATCACATCATTTCTGCCTTACCAAGAGGTTCTACTCATATATCCAGACATCTGAGTCTTCCATCTGAAAGGTGCCTGGTCAAAAACAAAATCTTATTTTGAATTTAACTGTAGTAAAGGCATTGTTAAAACGAATAAACTAGCCAAATCATAGCCATAGAGAAATGAGGAAGCAACTTTTTACATAAGAAGTTAGAGTGACTTAGTAGAAAAGAATTACAAGTTTTATGCTAATTTTATGAATCCTTGAAAGTGAACCTTTTTATGTGGTGATGCATCAAGAGTGAAGAGTAGTAAAATGGCTGAATTTCTCTTTTCACACTGTTTTTCCACGTCTGTGAACTGTATAATGTTATGTAGCTCACTGTATGCTTTTCAAATTTCATTCAGGGAAAGTGATGAAAACTGATTCTTAATCTCAAGTGGTCTTACAGCAATTTTGTATTTTCTATTTGTATTCTATAAGTTGTCCTGTAGTTTTATACAGGTCTCTAAATGTACCTTTACATGTGCTGTGCACATGGCTAACGCATACCTCACGGGTTGCTGATAATTAAAACATATTTCTCCTAATAGTTTGTGTCATTGTTTCTTGTATCTTGCTCAGAATGTTGAACTGACTTGTCCTTGAGTTGCTGCACAAATGTACTAATTTTGTAAACAATGAAGAGAATTTCAAATGAAGACTTATTGTCTCAGGTGTGGCTGCCAGTAAGTATCACATGCAGATAGCCATTGTTCAAGATTCATACTCATATTTTTGATATTTTATCTTGCAAATACAACTTGCTCGTTTAAAAATCAGCAGACTTAAAGTTAATGTGAGCTGCCTTGGACTGGAGCTGTTTGCCTCTAATTTAGAGAGAAAATCATTTCCAGCTTTCAAATCTCATTTTTATGATGCACGGTATGTTTGATGGAGGAGTTTTGACTATTTTGCCAATATTTCTTCATCAAATAAAATGAAGAAATGTTTTACAAAAGCTTCTGTTATAACATTCATACAACAGCTTATATCTTACCTGCAGTAGATATCTGTCTGGAGCCAACACAAGATCAAATCAGACTTCTGCCCTCTTAACATTCTTCTAGTCTCAAAAATGATATAGAAGTTTATGTGAACAGTGTTTTATGAACTCATCTTTCATCTTGTTTGCACTGGGAATGCAGGTAAGAGGCAGTGTGCCACCAATGATCTTCAACCCCATACTGAGAACTTGACCAACATGTTTGTTCTACCTGGAAGCAGCATTTTGGTTCCAGATTTCTGACCTGATTCAGACACAGAATTCATCTCAAAGCTGAAGACTGGAGTGACAGCAAAGATGCCGTCCAACCCCAAACACATGAATCTCACTGCAGAAAAGTCCCTCATATAACAGCAGTGAGGTTAAAAGCTGCTCAGCAGTTTCATCAAAGTAAACCAAAGCATGTTGTTTTGATGGAAATAATTTTACATCTAAACCGGTAGACATAAAATTATTTTTGCAATCACAAAATTGTGATTATAAATGGGACAGAAATCTCAAATAATTAGATCTCTAAAATAGTTAAATAATGCAGACATGGTGTCACTTTGGAAATTAATAATTTATCTAAATGTATTTAAATCTGAAAGTATTAATTTATTCATTTTATTTAAAAATGGTATAAAGTCAATGTGTCCCTTCTCAACAGAAAAATATTAATTGGCATTATAGCAATTAAACTGATTGCTTAACAGCTTTACCCATGATTTTTGTATTGTTTTGTTGGATTTCGTCTTCAATATTTTGATTCTCTTTGGTGAAGAGCTCTGATTGTTTGAGCTTGGAAGGCCTCCTTTACTTCTTCCTGATCTTTAGGTCCCTCCATAGACTTCTCATATTATTGCTCCCAGTCAAATGCAACAAGCTGTTAGAGTTAAAAGACTATTTTAAGCCTAAATGAACGATTTTAGGCTTTAGTGTAAAGAGCAATTTGCTGCTGTGAAACAGGTCAGTGTCTTAAAAACCAAGCAACATCATAACAGCTGGAGCAGAGTCAAGTGTGATTGGTGAATTTACAATCCTCACAGTTGCGTTGGAGATTTTTTTTTTAGCACCATCCTGTGTTGACAGTGATCTCCAACTACATTTCTCGAGTGCCAGAGTCCTGCCACCTTTAGATGTGTCCCTTGTCCTACACACTGGAATTAAATGGTGAAACTTCCTCAATAGCCTGGAGTCAAGCTCCACAGAGCTCTGCTATTGAGCTAATCAGAGCCAGGTGAGCTGAAGCAGAGAGACTTCAACAGGTTGCAAGACTCCGGCCCTTCAGGACTGGAGTATTGTGCAGTGAACTGGTGAGCTTAGCAACATGAGAGACACATAAAAAACAAAATCTTTCCAGCTGCACAGCATCCAGAAGCAGAGGGATTAATTTTCCAAACATGCAACGAATCAGAATAAGAGCTGCTCCAACCATCTGAAGCACAAATCTAGACTCATGGAGGGCTTCCCTTAAAAACGTAGAAGAGATGCTTTGTTCATGTGTTCTCAGTTCAATCATGCTTTGTTTGAAGGAAAGAAATGTTCAAAATCATTTGAAGAACATCTAAAGGCAGTCTGTTATAAAACCCACACCTAAATGTATATTCTTCCTTTATTATGTCAGGATCTCTGTATTCCATCCTTTTTAATGTTCACACTCACAGACTCTAATTTATATTCAACCACATACAGTCCAGTTATGACACAACACTGTCAGGTTTTATCAATCATACAGAAATGAAACTGTGTGTAGGTAACTGAGCGGACTGCATTAAATATTTAGCCTCCATCCAGAAGAAGCAATTCCCTTTAACAGGCAGAAACTTCCAGAAGAACCTAATGAGTGAAAGCAGGCCAGGAACGGATGAAGCTGCTTTCAGGAGGGTTTCCCTCAGTCCAGGATCCAACAATTTGTCTATAGATTTTTTTTACTTCTGGAACCATCTAAATATCTGGGCCCAGATTAAAATTCAAAGTCTGCTGCCTGAAGCTTTGTTGGTATTTGTGTTTCACTGTGGCCTTGGCCAGACCAGGACAGGTGTCCACACAGCTTCTGTACATATTTATTTTGGTCCCTACATTTGGCTGCAGCTGAAGCAGGTCACATCACAAGTAAACTTTTTTTTTTACTTCGGAGAAAAACAATCTTCCTTAAAGCATGAAAGCTAAGACAATGATAGAGATTGTGATTGAAGCAGTATGATGGCTGAACATGCTCAAGAGCATCAGATAAAATAAAAAACTAATTCTGAATGTCTCTAAAAAAAAATGACATCTGTGGAGTTTAACTTCATCAAGAACATTGGCTGTTTCATGGATGACATTGTGACTGTTGAAATTTTTTGCAAATTGATCAAAAACTCCACATTCCATGGAATATGACTTATCTATTTAAAAGACCCTTTAAATGACAAAGAAACCTGCTAGGCAATTAATACAAGACCAAAGCACATTACACTGCATATAATATAACAAAACACATAATATACATAAAGGCATTATTAGACTAACATAATCAGAACGCTTTTATTGTTATTATACAGAAGCACAACAATTATAATGGTCTCATAACTGTCACATTTAAACCTCACATTAAATGGCACAGTAATAATTATAGACAAAGAAACATAACTTTTTAAAGTTTGATAATTAATACCTGTTATGACATATTTATGACAGAAGAGAATACTTGGTTAATGTAACAAAGACATTTTAAACAATGTCCACTTTGTATTAAAAGTGTCATTAGTTACTGAATGACATTTAATGACAACAGTCATAAATATCCATAAAGACTTCTTGATGTTTCTGACAGGAGCTATGTTATGTTTATGACAGTGTCATGTCAGTCTTGTGCACACCCTTCAAATAAACTGTTACCAAACAGACTTATTCTGGTTTTGTTATCAAATTAAATAACTGTTTAAATGTATCAACCAAAATCAGCAAACTTTAATAATTTTCAAAAAAAAACAAAAAAAAAAAACAGCTGGATTACAGTTGTCTGTCTGGGGATCTATAGCTGGATGCATGTGGTGAAATGCATTCTTCTGCTAAGATGAGCACCTGTAGGTATTTGGAGTCCAAAGAGTAACTATCACACTAACGATGAGAAAAGCTGGCCTGCCTCAAAAGGTTCTACGGAGAAGTGAGGGTCAGCGATCAGTGTTCATGTGGAGCTAAAGTTTAATCTGGCAAAAGCAACAAGCAGAACTTTGTAAACGGTTTCAGAAGGGTTACACTTCATGGCCTCTCCCATGTGCCATTCACATGCCTTCAGGAGATATTTTACATCGAAGGCTGCCATCTAGTGGTGGAAATTGTGGCGAGATCTATGGCCATAAGGACATGGTAATAAAGCAGGGAAGATGTTGGACAAGTCAAACAAATAGTTATTGTTTTCTTTAAGAGATATTTTTAAAATATCTCTTAAAGATATTTAAGAGATATCTTTAAGAGATATCCATGACTGGATATCTCATGGATATCCAGTCATGGATATCCATGACTGGATCATGGAGAGGAAACCAAAAAGCTGCTTCGAGTAAGAAATAAGTCTTAATAAGAGGGCTGTGGTCAGAAAATCCTGAAACGGAGCCAAGAGGAGAATGAACTACAAGAACATGTGATGCAGGGAGAAAACACTTTGACTGTCCTGTCTGTCAGGAGGAGTTGACAAACCACCGTGGGTTAAAGGCTGCTTAACACTTCTATAACAGTGCTGCTGGAAGAAGCTGAATTTATATTCCAGTTTGTTTGTTTTTTTGCATCAGCTATGTCATTAGCTGATGCAGCCATAGTTATTTCTGTACCATAACACAGAGAAGTGTGTTCTCTCAAAGTGGATCAGCCTGACCACATAAAGACCTATTTAATGTGAAGTTTAGAGAAGTGAGCCTAACAGGGCATTTTTGGTGAATGGTGATATTTGCTCAGATTATACTTTAACTTGTATGTAAATTGAAGGCAGCACAGCGGAAGTTCAGGCCAGAATGTGATAACAGAGGAAAGAAGCCTGTTGTTGGAGTGTGGAATGACCCAGTCTCAGCACACAGCTTGGATTCCAACCAATCTGTAGACTTTAACCTGTCCACAAATAAAAATGGGCAATTTTGCTGCTTTTGAAAGCACTTTGGTTCATAATTATGCAACGGGATCCTCATATTTTTACTATTTGAACTCACTCACTAGTCATGGTAAAATATTCAATATTTTGGGGGGGGATTTAATCTGAAACTCAAACACAAAGTGCTGCATAACTGTAAATTAGGAGGGAAATATCCTGTGGTTTCAGTGACAAAGGGATTCAAGCCCCTCTGAGTCACCTAAGATCTAATGTCTTTTTGCCCATCCTATCTGCAAAATATCTCAGGATCAACCAGTTCATACAAATTGTTCAAGCCTTACAACAAATTCTAAACTGGATTCAAATCTGGACTTTGACTGGGCCATTATAGGTGACTTCATCTAAATAAAAATAGCCTGTATGTGATCTCATCTGACCGGAACCTTCTTCCTCATGTTTTTAGTGTTCTTGTCTTTTCCATGGACTCAGCAATGCTTACATTTGATAGGTCTTGACTATTTGACTGAAAAACTTTCACAGAAAGTCTTGTTCTCTTGGAGGAAAGAATACGCTAACTACTGAAAGAGAATGTTTTGCAGAGTTTAAAGATTTTGCAGGAAAATTAAAGTTGTCATGATTAAGTTGGTTGTAAGCAGAAAATCATTGTAATTCAGAATCGTAAACACTTGGAATAATGATAATAATAAAAATAGAGAAATAATCTGTATGATGGAGTTATTGAAATAGAAGAACTTATCGATAACATCTGAAGCCCCTGGAGGCCCCTGGAGGGCGCTGCCATTGTGTCACTCCATCCTCTTCATTAGGAAGGACTGTTTCTGTCATGACTGACAGAAATTAGTCAAGAATCACTGATAGTTTATCAAAAATAGTTTACTGGGCAGTAAAAGCAAAAAAGCAACAAAAAAACCCCACTACTGCTTAAAATTTAATAAGAAATTTTTATCAGTATGATTTTATATGGATAAGTTTAATGGAAGCAGTTTTAGTTACAGCAAAGCTTCTAAAAAAAATCAACCAACTCCAACTATCATATTAGGTTCTTCTTTTCACTTGTCACAGCGTTAAGACTGATAACCTGCATATGAACAGACAGAGTATCGTGTGTCTGGACTGCATATTAAAAACTCACAGGTGCATCTTTGTTTACTTATTCTATGAACTTGATCTGAAATATTCAAAATAAAATCAAATATTTTCTTTACAATAAAATAAAAGTATTATGGGTAAAATTGAAAACTTATGTCAGTTGCAAAAATTTACTTTTAAGAATTTACGTGTAAAAGATGACATGTTGAACATGTAGTTAACTGTGTTTTCTAATGTGTTTACCTTTTTCTGAAAGTTTGTGAATGAGTTCTGAGGCGAGACAGGTTGGCTTTGGGGCTGGTCGGGGGCCGAGCCAGAGCTCACATTCAGTTGGATGACGTGCAGGGGTGTGTTGTGGACTGCTTCTGAGAACTGCCTTTGGGAAAGAGGGTTATCAGGAACTGATAAGGACTCCATTTAAAAGGGTTGCGTTAGGATGAAACTGATAAACTACTCCACTATCAGCTGAGGAAAGCAGAGGCCCAGGACTGTGCGGGAATTTGACAAACCATGCTGTTGTTTATGTTCATTCTATGCATTGCCAGTGAACGTTTTACTCTGGGAGTATTTTGCATGCCAATGATGGACCAGGGGCCACATGTCACCCATGGCTGGGGCCAGGTGGTCCGGCTCAGGCATCTGTATGCAGCCAAACCAGGACAGCACCTACTGATCAGTGAGGATGGACAAATCCACGGTTCCGCAGATCAAACTCTTTACAGTAAGTCTAAACATTCGCACGACTTGTAGCAGCAGCCGATTACAGATTCTGAGGTTTTTCACACGTGAACATTTGAATTGCAGGCCTGCTGGAGATCCAACCTGTTGGCCCTGGACGTGTTGTGATCAGAGGAGTGGCAACCACACGCTTTCTCTGCATGGAGAGCAACGGCAGATTGTACTCAACTGTAAGCTCTTCAGTAAAAGTTATAAGAGTAGTCCGTCTGTCCATCTGTCTGTCTGCTAGGAATTAATTAAATCACTATAAACAAAATTTTAAATACATTATTAACAAAATGAACCAAACAGATGACAGAAACTGTAAAGGAGAGATGTCAGCAGAGTTTAAAGTTACCCCCTTTTTGGTTTCAACTACTTGAACTTTGGCTCGCCTATGTCACTCAAACGTCATCAATGACCCAAGTAGCAAAGTGTCCTGAAACTAACTGTCGCCCCTATCGACACTTTTCATTTGACCTTGAGTAACTGCATCGACTCAGTGGAGTTGTGTCTGACTCAACTCAGCCCTCGACCCACTGGCTCTTTCTTTACAAATTCGGCCACCAATGACCACCATGACACTTAAAGTAACTTCTGATGAAGTGATTTGTAACATCTATGCCATATATGGTCACAGCCATGACCAAGGCTCACATTGAGACCATCTTGGTTGAAACTGGGTCATAGGTGTCCATGGTAACTCTTGCCATGGAAACCCAGAAAGGAAAGAGGGAAAATGGTTTTGAAGACCCATTTTCTAAGTCTAGTCAAATATTCTTTTTTTCTCCAATTTAAAAGTCTGTGCAAGGGGGTGCTGTGGTGGTGCAGGGGCAAAAGCACTATCCATGCTGTGCTTTTGCCCTTGTGGTGGTAGTCCCAGGTTCGATTCCTGGCCTGGCGACATTTGCTGCACGTCTTCCCCCATCTCTCTCATTACCCTTTTTTCTGTCGGACTACCTTCAAATAAAGGCCACAAGAGTCAAATAAATCTTAAAAAAAGTCTGTGCAAGAAAAGAAACATCTTTCGAATATTTTAAAGTTTTTTTTTTTTATCTCTACGTGGAACATATTTTTTCTGTTGGGGAGGATGAAAAAAATTACAGTGTGCAAAATTTTACCAATTGTGTTTTTCAATGAAGTATTTCTGATTATAAAAATATATTTTCTTTCATTTCTAAAGCAAAAAATTTGTTTTTTTCTATAGTTGTGTTTTGTTTTTTCACTTAAAGCCTGAATGGCATTTGGGAAATGTGGTTTGTCGAAGTCTTTCTATTTCTTGCTAATACCTGAAGGGCAAGTGAAACAATGTTTTGGTTGTATGATTTACAGTCTTTAATCTTTTTTTCCCCTTCTCATCCAGGACACAGGAAAAGGAAAAAATCTGTCGTTATTTTTGCTACAGTAAAGTTTTTTTTCCCTGTGTGTTGAATGAGAAGAAAAAAAATAAAATAAAGAAAAATGGCATGAAAATAAATAAAAGACCAAGACATTTTTGTTGTGTTTTGGTTGTTTGATGTAGAAATGAAAGCAATATATTTTTACAGTCAGAAAAACTTGATAAAAATACAGAATTCATCAAATTTTGCACATTGTAATTTTTTAATCCTTGAGAAAAAAAGAATGTTCCACAAGGAGAGAAAAGAACTTTAGAATGTTTTAATCTATTTTTTTTTTTTATTGCACATGACATTTAAAGTCACAAGAAACTAAAATTTGTTACAACTTGGAAAATGGGTCTTCTAATTTAACTGAATAAAATTGCCTTTCAGGGCAACAATCTAATATAAGTTTAACTCTTTAACAAAACTGTCATTTCTGAGTAATTTTTCAGTTCTGAACATTTTCTGTGAGGACACTCAGTAGGGACCCGGAAATTCAACCACACACAGGAGTACGTTAAGGAAAAAAGAAATTTAATAAAGTTTTCAAACTCAGGTTGCTGCTCAGGATGCGGTCGTCAAACACAGCACTGTACAGTGGTAGACTGATGGAGCAGGGAAAACAATGGTCTGACAACTGGAAGGCTCAGGTAACCAGGTGGAACAGGCTATAGTAGAAACAGTGAAGGCCCTCCACAAGGAGATCCAAAGGGCAACACCCAGGGACTAGTCGATAATCAGGCAAAGGTCATACACGGGTAGTCAGAAAGAGCAAACTTAGCTTGAGGGTCAGGCAATACTCGGTGGTCGAGAGGCAGAGCTTGGGTCAGGGTCCAGAAATCCAGAACAACGGGATCCGTGAAGGGCTTGGCAGGAGGGGTCAATTCGTGGGCAGAAAAGGGGTCGTGGAAACGCTGAAGGCTAGGCAGGAAACGCTGGATCTCTACTGGCTCGTGGCTGTCGATAATCTGGCAAGGAGGCAGAGACTGAGAGTGTTTTAAGTAGGGCGGGGTCCAGGTGGAACTGGTAAGCAATCAGCAGGCGTGGCAGGTGAACTGAATGAGTGGGAATCACGGCATGGAGAGGACAGAACATGAATCATGACAGTTCAGAGTGAGGAAAAAGCACCATAAATTGTCCATTTTGTTGTTCATATATGTCAGGATATATAACACTGTGGGGAAACAATATTTTTATATAAATTTGGTGATATACAAATAAATAATAACTGATTTGACTTTTTACGGTCTCGTAACAGGATTGCCAACATCTT